>CAEGAF010155691.1:0-17857 GCA_903067075.1 Micropoecilia bifurca
TCTCTCTCTCTCTCTCTCTCTCTCTCTCTCTCTCTCTCTCTCTCTCTCTCTCTCTCTCTCTCTCTCTCTCTCGCTTTTCTTTCCATATCTACAACATGTGTAAGAATCTAAGCGTGACCGCAGCCCTGATGCGTGGGTGTGCGTGCGCATGTGGAAGCTGCAGATTTGTAGTCAGCGCTCCTGCACGCGCCACAGTCGCCCTGACTGTTCAGTGCGCGCGGACTGAGCTCAGATTTGCTGCGTGGAAACTTAGGGTTCCTTAGTTGGACCTTCCTGTGCTGGAGGAACCTCTAACATCCGGGTGAATCTGCAGCGTTGTGACTGTGCTCAGCATGAATCTGATTCCTCTGAAGAGCCACCAAGTAACTACAAGGACATTGCTAGGAACTTCCTTTAGTTTTAGATGTGAAATGTTTGATTTATCCCCTGCTTTAGGACTTCATTAGATTTATAAAACTCTGCATTACAAGTCAGTGGTATTCTGCAAGTAACAGCTGTGTGTGTGTGTGTGTGTGTGTGTGTGTGTGTGTTGTGTGTGTGTGTGTGTGTGTGTTGTGTGTTGCACCGCCCACTAACTGTTTGTTAGAAGCTGTGAAACAACGATGCTGTTGTTGCACATCTGTAGCTGCTGCTCGCCCAGTTTATGTGCTGATGTTGATGTTTACCTGCCTTGTAAACAGATGGAGTGGAAACGTCCAGAGAAACTGTAAATATCAGCAGGAATTACTTTCCAGCGTCTGTGTGGCTGTGGTTTCCCTGGACAGGAGGGAACTTGGAGGCTGATGCTTGTCTCAGCACAGTGCTTTGTGTTTTTGGAGATCGTCGTGCCAACTGATTACCTACTGATGTGTTGAGCCAGATCCACATTCTACTGTCAGACGATTCTTATTATCATGAGTAAGAAAATGTATTATAGGCCTGTCACAACAATAAAGTTTCTGGATGATTAATTGTCCCAGATGTTATTGCGATAAACAATAATATTGTTGTTTTGAGACCATTTTCAAGTAATATAATGGTAATGGCATAAAAATGAAAGAACCTCTTCTCAAAGATCAATAAACTTTAAATTCTAATGAATATTAAACACTGGGACTGGAAGGCATTTTAAATATCCAAAATAAATAAAGAAAACATCAGAAAATACAAATGAAATGAATACTGGAGGGGCTAGTTGAGACCAAAGCAGAATTGTATCATCCATTTCTTTGGTAGAAAGAGATAAAAGAGAAAAACAATAAATGATGCAAATGGAAATGATTGAACTTGTTTTAATTTATCATACAGTTAATTGATTTATTGATTATTGTCACAGGCCTAGATGTGTAGAGACAGATTCCATACACATACCTACCCAACCTGATGTTCAAATTTGTCACATTATATTTAGTAGGAATGCACAATATATTGGCCTTAGCGTTGGTATCGGCCATTTGATTGTGTTTCAGCATACAGGAAGTGAGGAGCCATGTTTGTTTGGTCATGTGACAGTGATGCAGGGTGTTTAGCTGAAGCAGAGGAGCCTTGTTGGTCACTTTTACATGGTGTCTAAAGCGAAGGGAAATATGATATTGGTAAATATATCAGATATCAATATCAGCCCAAATTTTTCATATCAGTCCATCCCTAATGTAGAAAAAAAACACCTCTAATCTTTCTTTACCACTGTCACCATATCTGCTTCCATCTCACATGCTTCAGCATCTCGTCCACTAAAATCTGTATTGGTTCAGTCAAAGTCCGTCTGCTGGCCAAATACATGTTTGTCATGCATGGCATGTAGAATGCAATCACTTAATTGCTGAATCCAAGCGATGTGATTTCAGGATTGCACCGATTGATATTACAAAGACATTTGTGATTTGATATATTGTGCCGGTCTAATAAAAACAGACTTCAATTGGTAATGTCACCTACAGTAATTTGGTAAATTGTCAATAATGTGCAAAATGAACTTTCTGTTGAGGAAGAGACTCTGAAGAGGTCAGCCAATCAGAGAGAGCAAAGTTCCAAATTATAAATCTACAAAGAGGTGGAGGTATAAATCTCTGACTTCATAATTAGATCATGGTGATTTAGTGACAGTAATTGAAGTAAAGTGGGGTTTCAGTTTTATGAATGCTGTTTTTTGTAAATATACATTTAGTCAGAAATGGGAATGAAGCCTGAAGCTTGTTATTGCTGTACGAAGCAACATTCAACACTAACAGACCTGAAACTAGAAATGTAACATGATGAGTCTGTGTGAGGAGATCAGCATCTCTAATAGTGTTTGTTGCTCTGGAGACCTGCTATGAATATTCATACTGAATTATTGTCATTTTATTTACTAAAAACAAATTCAACTTATGAAGGCATTTTAATATTAATATTAATGCTTAGACCAAAGTAATCTGGAATCCACCTTGGTTTTTTGTTTTTTTTGCGAAAAATAATCTCCAGTAATTTGTGCAGACATCAGCAGGAAGTTACATCAGCCAATTGCAGCTATTTGAGTGCTTGGCTTTTCCTCCAGAATGTTGTAATGGTCCCTTTCAGAGGAGCCGGCCTGCAGCCTCCCAGGAGTCTGTTGGGACAGAGTCGCTCTCTGTCTCTGGGAACCTTTCATTACCAAACATTTTGCTGCTCTGGCTGCATCATGTCTGCATGGAGTAAAAAGCTTTACAGAACTAAGCTTTGGATTGAACAGATGCTTCAGTTTTCTTTCAGCTGAAACTAAAGTATTCTCAGGTGGTGTTATTGTATTTAGTATACATATTTCACTTGATATGGGTTTGGAAACCATTTTAATACACAATTTTTCATTCAGTCTCCTGAATCTATGCATTTTTCTTTTAATGTTTCAAAAACATGGAAGATTGAATTCCTCGAGGTCGCAGCGGTGGCTAAGGGGCAAAGCGTGTGACCATATGCAGAGGCCTTCGTCCTCAGCGTGGCTGTCACGGGTTCGAATCCCAGCCTGCAGACATCTTTGCTGCATGTCTTCCTCCTCTCTCACAACCCACTTTCCTGTCTGACCACTGTCACATAAAAGCTACTAGAGCCAGAAATAAAACTTCAGAAAATACAAAGCTTTGCTCAAATTTCACAGTTACGTTTTAGTTGCTCTTTAGATTTTTACCAAGAATCAAACAAAAATAGAAAAAAAAAAAATCATCGTCTCTCATTAGAGAGACGATGATTTTTGCTGGGATGAGATTACATATTGTGTCTTGTGACACTTCAACAGTGGTTTGGTTGTTGGACTTCAAATATGCTCTTGAATGTGTTGACCTAGTTCAGTCTTCTGCAGGTTGTTCAGTTAATCCTTGTTTAAACGATTCTTATGAGAGAAGCAGACCAGGCAGATTCTACATGTTTCTGTCCCTGAGAGGTAACTGTTGTTTTGCAGAACAGGTTCTTCATAGGCTGACTGAGTGGACGACCTACAAGCTGTTTCACTCTGAGACGCTGAGTGTGGCTCCACAATCTCCCACCCACAGTCACCAGACTGCTAACATGTTCTCATTCTCACTACCTTCTGATGTGGCACGTTCTAAAGTCATGTGGACAACAAGGCACAGAGATCTCTCCTACATTCAGGAAACTCATTTAGTTTGAAAACTCTGGCTGTGTGTGTGTGTGTTGGGTGGTATTGTTCTGAAGGTTAGGAGCTCTCAACTCTGGGAGGTGCAATTGACCAGTTTGAAAAACCCCAAATGTGACCAACCTCAATAAAAGTGGATTTCTTAACAGTTGTCTGCTATGAAGAATGCAGGTGTGTAACACAATGCCATGCTGCCCACATTATGTTATAGTGGACATAGTCATATATGCCTCTCCTCTCTTTGTCGTCTTTATGAGGTTTTCTAGATCTTCTGACATTTAGTGCAGTAAGCATGTAGCAAATGTGTGTTACATTTACAGGTCTTTTACAGTGAAACGGAAAATATTATTGGTAACAAAGTCTGAATTTCATGGAATATAACAACCTTTACTATATGCTGCATTACAAACCATCCATTACTATTTTAATACAGATATTATAATTGTAATATATTGTCAATATATTAGACAGTCATGAAGAGTAAATCTAATTGGACAGGCTGTTCACTAACATGATAACTTGCTGTTTGTCCTTATTTTCTCCAGAATTGCAAGCATATTCTGAGAACTGAATCCTTGGAAGCAACTGTCTGTTTTAGGATTTATTTTTGAATAAAACAGGGTGAACCCACTGGGCTTGTCACCAGTCATCCTAACAATTTTTCTTTCTTGAAAAATACCTTAATAGCAATCAACAATGGATAGCAGCAATAGACTTTCTAAGACAATGGTGTCCAAACTTTTTGTCTCATAGGCCAAAAATTGTCACGTCAGAATTACTTGCAGGCAAAAAAAATACATAATTTGTAAAACAATTCAAAGTTACAAAGAAATTATATTACCTTATTGACAATAAACTAAGTATACAATAATTTAATTAAATGAATAAAGTACTTTAAAGATAAAGATTTTTTTCTTATTAAAAAAGATTCAGTCAATTTGCATTTTTTGGACTTGTTTGGGTAAAATAATTTTTATTACAATCCATAAAACATGTTTTTTTGTTTACTTTATTATTTTATTACCAAATAAAAAAGGGTCTTTGGGAACATTAAAGAAACTGTTGAACTATGAGTTTCTGTGGTATCTTTGTCTCACTCTTTATGTTTCTAGTAGGTAGGAACGTCAGTTCTTGAATGTTAGCTTCAAGTCTCTGTTGAAGCTAACATTCAACAGAGATGTTAGCTTCAACATTTAAAACAAGTTGTAAATGTCTTTGCTAGAAGTCATAAAGAGAGGAGCAAACAAAGCAGCACGATCACATGACCTGCCAAGTTACCAGAGCAGAATATGTTTCTCATTTCATGTGTGGGGAATGAAGACAGCAACCAGTGAGATGGACAACTAGAGACAGGAATATAAACATTTCAGTACCTGATATTGATTGAGTTGATTAGCAGTGGCACCTACAGCAGTTTATTTCTTTATTTTATTTATTGTCAGTGTGTTATTGTTAGAAAAACAAAATGTACAATGGTATGTTGTCATAAGTCATGTTTCCATGCACAATTTGAGAAACGTTTTAAAATGTCACAACAAAAGAAGACAAAACCCAAAAACAGAAATTATGAATTAGTCATGTTTTCATCTTCTGGTTTGAAGATCAACCAGGCAACTCAAAGCATCATTTTCCAGCTGTTGAATCTACATATGGCTGCAATATACAGGAAGCAGACGCTGCTAACTAGCATGGACCACACATCTCAGAAAAATTGAGGAATGTTTTCAGTAAAATATTGTTATCAGGCAAATTGTAATTGTTTTTAAAACCTTACACTGAAGCAAAAAATAAGCCAAGAGAAGCGGCTCGGCTGTTCAGCTGCTGTTTATGGACGTCACTTCTGTGTCAAATTGACAGATGTAACAGAAATTCGTAAATACTGAGGTTCTACTGCTAAGGTGCTAATACCAAGATGCTGGTGTGTTCATAGTGGAGATGGTACACAGTTAATGTTTAGCAGGATTGGTTTTATGAACTAGCCTTTTCTTTGTGAACGTTTGTTGAGAGCTGGACCAGTAGAGTAGAACTGCAATAAATAGGCTTGCAATCAAAGAGTTAAGTCTGATAGATGGTTACTGAGTTAGCGAACCAACCCTTTACTACTGCACTGTAAATATTTGAGTCTTCATCAATGTGATGTGGGGATTCATCTCTCTTTCGATCAGCAAATAGTGTGTATGTCTGACTGCACCCAGTCATGTGTAGGAAGGAGGAAGAGAAAGTTTCTCACAGATGCCTCTGTTCTCTGTTTCTTTTCTCAGATGGGCCTCACATTCATGTGCAGGGGCGTACAGGATGTAAGCAGTTGCAAACCAGAGACCTAAAAGTAGAGTACAAAGTGCTTCGGTGTTTTAGGTGGTTGAGGTCATTATTCAGCCTCCATGGGTTGTAACAAGAACATTAGTGGGAAGAACAAAATTGAACATTTCTTTGATGTAATTTGAAGTATAATTTAGATGTGATGTTTTTGCCAGTCCAGAAAGCAGCTTTCTGTTTGTGGGGTGTTGGGAGAATGAGGCTCATATCCAGATATGCCTGGTAGTTTCTGTCTTCTGATTCAGCTTTATTGCTGGAAATGATCTGTCTGGATAAAAGCAGGCTTTTTGAAACTGGTACATCAACCAGTTGGACCAGAAAGACTGTTGTTGTTTATAGAGTCAGCTTTGAACAGTTTAGCAGAGTGTTGCAACGCAGCAGCTGTCTGAGCACCAGCCTCCCACAAGACCTGGAGCAACACTTTCAGAAAAACAAAACTAATACACAATCTCTTGTTCTAAGGCTCAAAGTTCAGGTTTTTCATCTGCAAACTATGTTAATACTATGAAGCTTATAGGAGACATGTTTTATTAGGTGCATTGTATAGGTGCTTTATTACCACTTAATTGTATGAAAAGCAAAGTGATTTGAACATAATTTGAAGGGGAGTTTTCTAGGGTGATGCAAAGGCTTGAGTTCTACTTTTCTTTTTATTCTGCTTTTAAGTAAGAAAAATGTATATATTTACTAGTGGTGGGACTATATTGAAATTTTGAATCGAGTTAATTGCAGGATCAGTAGTTAATTACTTGCATTGTAATCAGAAACTATCCATTGACAGAATAAGAAGAAAATTCAATTCAAAACCCTAAAATGTTGAATAAATAGACATATCAGCTCAACAACAAATGTATTAGTGTTTAATCTGTTCTTCAGGTTCTCCAACCATCAAATTGGAACAAAGTTCTATTCAATCTGTTACAGAGTTCAGGAACTACTGATCATGAAACCTCTTTAGAAATCTGGACTGTGGACATCTGTGCTGCTGCTACATGTTTAGCATTCAGATGCTATTTAGTCCTTTCATCACAACTTGAACACAATAATAGTCTTTTCCAGCGTCCAATCAAATCAGTTTTAAAAGCAAAAATGAACCTGAGCCAATAGAAGCAGCTCCATCATCCAGGACTGTTGTTTCTGGATGTCGCTTGTGCGTCAGATTGACGTTCATACCAGAAATGCATGAACACTACAGCTATGTAAGAAAACCTTAGTGTTTCTGATGTAAGAAAAAAATACATGGTGTTAAATTTATTAAAAATTTTAAAATCTATTGAATTCATTGAAATTAAATTAAGTCCTAACTCCAAATATGCATATTAGCATAAAAAGAGATGCACTGATCCCCTTTTCCTGACTGATATCAGTTGTTTCAACACGGTCTCACCTGATGATGCCTACAGAAAAGGTCTGTCCTCATCAAAACCTTTAACTGATGCTTAGTTAAATTAAGAAACAAACATCAACGTTCATGTTGTATGGTGGTGAACTTGGAGACCAAAAACGAGAGACGTACCAGATTTTTCAGTAATTGTCCTGTTTTTTTCCAAACTGAAACATGATGGAGGAAAAGGAACATTGACAGATTTTTGAATTGTAGATGGGGACCAAAAGCAAAAATTGAGTATGATCTGCTTACCAGTACATCACTAGTCAAAAACTAGTTATTCAAACTTTCAGAAGCTATTTGTTTTCTTTAAACCATAGCTGTTTTATTTATTTATTTATTTATTACATTTTTCTGTCTATTCACAATTTAGACATACCGTAGTTATCCTCCATCTGCTTATACCCTTCATTGCAAAACTATTCATACCATTGAACTTTTGTTGTCAGTCTTATTGCGATTTAATATAAAAATACAAAGTAATGTGATGGTGTAGAAGTGATCATGATCATCAAGCTTCTCTGTAACATTTAGGTTAGAATGACTGCATCCTAAATCCAGCTGTGTCTAAGTTCTGATGTTGCAAACAAAGAGCATAAATCTCATCACCTTCACCTCTGGCTCAACATGCACTTAATTTATCCACCACCAAAGTGAGAGTATCCCTGCCTGTCACTGTTGACCTTTAATTGTGGCTCCGGTTGGAATGTTCCTCCAGAAAAATTCCTGCCCAGGTTTTACATCCAAATCAGTCACACAGGCTGATTCCAAATCCAGTTGTATCCATTCCAATTGATCCAAGATGTCAAACAAGGCGGTGAAGTCCAGTTTATTACTCAAATTGGTTGAAAGGTTTTCAATGTAAGAAAACCCAACAGTATTACATCAAGTTGTTAAGTTTGCACCAATCCCTCCTCCTGCAGGAACATTGGCCGCTAGATCGCCTGGCATCCTGAGCTTTGCAGCATCTCTCATACTGAGCACAATGGAAAGCTCCCCTTTAACAGGAAGAAACCTCCAGCACAACCTGAACCATCCGCCACAACCAACATTTCTTCTTTCTGCCTGGAGACGGACTTCAGCGGATTTACCAGATCACTAGTTGATTTCATGGGAAGGTCAATAGATCACCTGCAAGTCCTCTGATAACTGGGCAGCTCTGTTCCTAAGACCTATCATCTGTAGAGTAGCTATTGCTGGCAGCTGAAGCCGCCCCTCACCATCACACACACACACACGAACATGCACACACTCACACACTTAAACACTTCCTAACCATTACTAATCTATTCCTAACCTTAGCCAAAGTTTAATTTACAAATTTTTCTCATTTTCCACAAATGACCTTTTTTGTCAGTGATAAGTTCACAAGAACACACACGCACGCACGCACGCACGCACGCACGCACGCACGCACGCACGCACACACACACACACACACACACACAGCTCCTGAATGGATTAACCAGAAAAACAGGCGTATATGTTGAGACGTGTTTTATTGTGATTTTTGGCTGTGCTGGGTCTGTCCTTTCAGAGGAGGCGGAGCTGATCCCACTCAACCAAAACCAATGAGCAGATGAAGGGACTGTGCTCTATGACTCAGGCCTCCAAAAGTTTGTAAGACCATTTCCAAAAAAAATAATAAAATACAATAACTGGTTGTGGGTTTATGAATGAAGGTGTTCCAACAGGCCTGCATGTTGACTCTGTTCAGGGCCATGTTGCGCTTTTTCAGCTTCTCCTTTTCCTTAGTCATAGGAATTTCCACTGATTCCTCAAAATGTTGCAATCAAAAGATTTATAAATCATTTATACTGGTTTATGAGCATGTAGGGAATTTATACATTTTGAGTAACAACATCCTGTCAACACTGCAACACGGAAATTAGTGAAAGGAGTTTATAATGGATTTCAGAGAAAAGCTTCATTCTGGGTTGGAAATGTAAGATAATGACATTTATATGACATAAAACCTGGACTATCCTGGTCTAATCGCTTCAGCTTATGATTAAACTGAGTAAGCTTTAGAAAACTGTAAATTATGTAAAATGGCAGGAAGCATTAAGCTTCATGTGATTCAGTAGAAATAAATTTGTGATTTTCTTTTTCAGTTCTGATATTGTAGGAATTGTTTATATGAAAGATAAAAATGAAGAACGAGCATTAAATGAGACGTGTTCATGTGTTTGTTCTGCACTGGTGATGAAAGACTCATTTTGGTCAGATGTGTCTGTAAAATGTAAGACACATTTAATCCCGACAGTGGCAGAGAAAATAAGTTTGTCTTTCTAAAATAACAAACAAAAAGTGTCTCTAACCATTTTTCTTTCTATTTTAATTTGAACTGAATTTAATCACATTCAGAATTTAATCATATTCAGTAACCTGAAACTATTTCTCCATCAAACAACAGCAGAATCTCTGGGGAAATGCAGCACTGATAGGTGATGTCCTATTTGATTGTCCTATTTAGTATGCAAAGCAAACTCTTGGATTGGATAATTGAAATTTATGTTTAAATTAAAGATTTTTTTTTCCTTCTGTACTGTAAAACAAGATATAGCAGATGAACAAAGTTCTCTGTCTTTTCAGCTGTCAATGTTTTGGTGGTGAACTTTAAAAATCTTCATCTTTATTGGGTTGAAATAAACTTAAATCTAGTTATTGTTACGAAATACCTGACATGATGTACTAAAAACTTTTCCAGCTCCCTTTTTGACTTCTGTGCTGCAGTTCATCTTCTGACCAGAAGCAACAGTTCAGCTTTACCGACAGTTGTTTATATTCTATATTTCATCCTGTTTTAGTTTAACAACTCAAACCCAGTGCAACTTCAAAATACTCATGCATCTATATTTTAACCAAAAACTGCACAAAAACATGTCTACGGCATTTCATGTGCCTTCATACATCACTTCCTGCCCATTCCTCTGCTGACTGGTGTGCAGTGAAAAATCTGCAGCAACGACAACGCAACAGATAGTGACTCAGTCTCCAAATGTTCCAAACATTCTGCTGCGCCATTATTAAACCTTAATGTCAGCTGGAACAGTGGTGCAGTTGCTGTGAATTTGAAATGTGGAGCAGATTCCTGCTTCTCTGGAGCTGTGGACACACTTCGATGAGTCATCCATGGTCTTGGCTCAGAGATGAAAAACTGAAAACAAGAAAACCAGACTGTCAGTGTAGAGTGGAAAAGTAACTGAATTAGTGTGTGTGTGTACGTGTGTGTGAGTGATAGAGAGGAAGAGAGAGAGAACCTAGCTGTGCTTTGGCATGAATCTCCAACCGATAAAATGTCTAAATACTTTGTGGTTAGGGCTTTACGACTTTTCTGGAAATAGTTTGTACTCCATAACAGAGGGAGCTTAACATCTTAATGATTTATTTTTATGTGTAAAAACAAATGATGGCCAAGTTACCATTAGGACTTTCCAGTTGCCACTGGAAAAATAGTGCTCTGTAAGGGACTCGGTTAACCTGACACACCTGTTGGCTTGTCAGGTCGGACCTTCTGGGAATTCTGAGTCTGTTTGCAAAGGTTTTAGCACTGAAAATATATGAAAGATTACAAAGGAAGTCAGCCATCTTTCTTGTGCATATTCTTCCTCATTTAATTTTTCATTTCTTCAGTTTTTAAAGACCCAGTGTAACCAACCTCTGGCAGCTACTGAATAAATTGTGGTAACACCAACTTTAATTACAGCACTGCACATAGCGATGGTTAAAAGTAATTTTGTGATCGTTCCTCTGCTGTAGGCGAAGGGGAAGAGGGCAGTTTGGCCGACGTACAGGTTCAAGAAAGCAGTCAGGGTTTCACATGGGAAGGTAACTGTTACCAGAACCAGGATCTTTTATGCAAATAAGCATCGACTTGTATGTAAACAACATCCAAATACAAAGGAAGCAGCATTTTAAAAGGGTATCAAATATAATTTGCATGAACCACTTTGAAATTTGAGAAACGGGACATAAAATATCAGTGTAGCTTATTCTTAATTTTGCCAGTTTGTAATTTGCTTGAAGCTATACCATCAACTATTTTGGGGGCCTTGAAAATTTTAAATCTCTTTTTGTGGTGATTTGCATTACCAACAAAAACTTGTATCCACAGCTGAAGCTGCGGTTGTGCAGCTGCACAGGGTTCTGATGACTAATCCATTCTGATTATCGAGGTGCATCCAGCTTCGTGAGGCTAGAGAAACTAGCGATTGTTTCCAAAACTACAACGCCTCCTGCACTTCTTAGAGTAAGAATAAAATGTCTGGTGAATTGTATGCTTTATGTCCCAAATAGATGATAAAGTAATCAAACTTCCAAATATGAAAGCGACAAGTTGAAGTATAATTATCATAATGCCTTTTGGAAACACTATTGTTACACTAACATACTAGTTTCTTTTAATGCTGATTGGACATCAGAATGTAAACCTAAACATGCAATAGGAAATTTAGGAATAATAATGTTAAATAAAAATAACTATATTTCATGTTTGGTTTTTTTTATTCTTTTTTTCTTTCTTTAAGGGACTTGTAATCATTATCAATGTCAATGCCAAATTTATTTATATAGCACCTCTAAAAACAGGTTTAAAATTACACCAAAGTTCTGTACAAAAACAATAATTCTGACTTTGCTATTTGCTGCTGAAAAAGCACAAACTAAGAAAAAAGTTGAGAGTATAGCGAGTTAGCGGACACCTTGAGAATTTGCTGTATTTATCCTTCAAAACTTGATTGTGAAACTCCCTCAATGCCAGTTTCATGGCCAGTAAAACAGACTGGGCCATTCATTTTTCCCATTAAATCCAGGCCACTAAGTAGAGGACTACTCTGCCAAAAACAGATCCAGTGTTTCTTTACAGCAGCAGTGGGTGTGGTCCTCCAAACTTCCAGTTACATGAAATATTCAGTGAGTAAAAAGGAAATCGAAGGAGAAACTGTGTGAGTGACGTTAAAAGTCCATTGAGAATCAGTTAATTCTCAATGGAATTAACTGATAAACACTGAAAGGTTTATTTCTTTTCAGAGTTGTGTTCAGAGGATTTGAAATCCACAAAAATTCCTGAACCAATTATTAATTGTATTGTCTGTTACATTTGTATAAGTAAAGTTGAGACTGGGGTTGTTTGTAACTTAAACAACTTCTTGGAGGAAAAGCCCAACTTCCTGTTTGACATTCCTTCCTGGTGAGAATTACCCAGTTCTCATTGTTCTGCTTTGTCCAGATTTCTCTAATTACTGCTGTGTAATGACAGAAAATCATCTGACAGAGTTTAAAGTTAATGTTCTCGTTCTTTTTAAAAGCAGACAACTCTTCACTAGACCGGGGATTTTTTTTCTTTTTCATTTAAGATTAATCTTCCTGTTTTTTGTTTACTATTTTGCTGGATTTATGCATATGCTCGATAAGCTGTGAACATGTATATTTTTTGGTGTTCTATTCAATTTTTTCAGTTTTCTTCTCAAAGATGATGCTTAACACAAAGTGAAAACAGGGTTCCCCTGTAGAGGAAACCCCTCTTACAAAATACTTCCAGAATAAAAATGTGATTCGCCCACAATTTGAAACTCAGGTATAATCTCTTATTAAAACAATAAGTTTGATTTAATTATAATATAAATTATTGGTTACAGGCAAAAGATTCTGCCTATAACCATTAAGTTTGGAGAACACAAAGAATGTAAATATCACAGGGTTCCAGTTAGTTGACACACACTGTACTGATGTACAACATACCTAGGCTTAATGAAGTGAAGTTGTTTATGGCTTCTTTACGCAGAGAGAGCAACAGTAAGATGATACATCCAGTTATAGAGGTGTTCCTTTGTATTTTATTTTTTTACCTTTTACCTTTTTGGTGCTTTTTTTTCTTTTTGTGTTTTGCTCACCTTTTATACTGTGTAGAAACATTTTTACAGCATGAATATCAGCATGGATAAGTGAAGTTAGTGTGCATAGAGGGACTGGTGACTGGTAGACCTTTTCTAACTGACTGGTAGAAAAACTCTTAACTGGTTGCAGCCAAGATGTAAAGTGAAATGGATCCCAGTCTTTGTTACAGAAATGATTCCTAAGCTGCTCTTTGTTCATAAAACTGTCCCGGTTTGGACAGATGCTCCACAGCATCACATTACATTCACACACACTTCCATGACTTTACTCTGCTCAGGCCAACTTTCTGCTCCAGCAGGATTAGGAGACGTAACCATCTGAAAATGATTAGTTCATATGAACTCTTCTTGTTTGTACCGATCTATCGCTGTCTGAGTGTCGAAGCAGAGTCGAGGTTTTGTGAGAACTTTGCGTTTATTTGTAAATGGTAGTTTATTTGTTAATGCTGCACATTGACATATGTGTGTGTTCTTGTATTTCCCCTGAAAACAGCAAAGCAGGAGGCCAGAGTGGGGCACAGAGGTCTCATGTGGTTTTGCTTTTCTCAAACTTTTCCATCCACATTTCATCATCTGCCTCATAAAGTGAGACTGGAATGTTTTGTTTATGATCCAGACAGTTTTGTGAGGAGAGTTCAGCCTCACCAATAAAGCTCTGATACATTTTCTGTTTTGCCTATAAAACATTTTCACTTCCTTTGGTGTTTTCTCCTTTTTATTACTTGTACAGATGATCAAGAACATTTGACTTTGACAGGTGATTTCTACAAAATACCCACAAAAAACTTATATAAAATAGTAATTTAAATACTTCATGTCAGTATTTAGTAGTTGCTCCTTTGGCTGCTGTCCCAGCACAGAATCTGCTGAGTCAAGCTGACATCTGGATGCTGCCATGGTCCAAGGGTCTGCTGCTGAGAAGGATCCCCACTGCATGATGCTGCCACCACCATGGTTCCCTGTGGGGATGGTGTGTTTGGTGTCCACCACACTTGGCATCTTGCCTGAAGGACAAAAAGCTCCAATTTGGTCTCATCAGATCAAAGAACTTTGTGGACTTTAGAGTTTCTATCTGAGCTGTAGTCCAGTCCTGATGGCTTTTGTGCCATAAAGATTTGACTGGTTAGAAACTGGGCAACAGTTGCTGTCTGCAGAGTCACTTCATCTCAACTGCTGAAACTTGTAATTCATTCAGCGTTGTCTTACTAGTTTGTGGAGACAGATGGACCAGATTATTTCCATTTATTGATGATAAATCTAACTGAACTCCAGGGAAAGTTCAGGGTTTTAAAGATTTTTTTTTGTATCCATCCCCTGCTTTATACTTTTCAACAGCTGTTTTTCTGACCTAGAGCCACTCTCTTCTTCTCTACAAATTCTTCAGAACTGCAAAACCTAACTTTAGCAACAACTAACAATCAAGATCCACAACCAGGAATTATACGGTGCCAATGATTGCAGTCTTCAGATTCATTTCTGCATGAATTTAGGTTCTCTAGAGCAGATGCTCTTTCCATAGTCCTCTGTACCTCTTTGGTCCACAATCACAGGTTTCTGAGGAAGTTTTACCTTTTAACGCCAAACCCTTTTCTGTACAATGATAAGGTACAAAGTCTACACCACTGAAGATTTGCTTTGTCTTATGTCTTTGTAAGCGCCTGTGGCTTTTGGTTACCCTGTATAAAGGCCAGGGATGGAAGAACATAGAGGGTGTGGTGTGTGAACTCAGCCAGTAGCTTCTGTGTATGAGGTGACTGAGCAGAGGAGCTACTGGTTTTCAACACACACGTTTTTAAAGGCTCTATTCTTTAGTAGTGTTGGCTGAAGATATGTTTCATAGTTGTAAATGATTGTACAAGTCGCTACAAGTAGTTAGACTTTGATTATTATTTATAGGTTATAAACTTGATTTATTAGAAATGGTCCAACTTTTGGCTGATTGGTTGGTGCACATTTCTATAAACATTTTTAGATTGAGTGTTTCATATGTGTGAAGCCTTTAACAATATGTAGGGAAATAATAGTTTTGAGAAGAAAAATGTTGGTACAAAACATTGTTGCATATGTTTCACTTTCAGTTTAATTTAATTTCTGTGCAAGGCGAACCAAAACTATAGAACTTTTTTGTCTCCAAAGCAGAGTTGGACGCACCCTTTCATTAAACCTGGCTAAATATAGCAAACGCTCTCGAAGAAAGTTCCCCATTTCCTGTTCTTCTATCTGAGAATAAATGTAACTTTTCCTAGTCCAAGGAAATTGAAACCAGTTTACCAGGAGGACCTGTGGGATCCTTTGCAGTGATTTGCAGATTTCCTTCCTACAAAATTGTTACCTTAGTCATTTTTTAGTAAAAATTTCTTGTTGACCAGGTTGGTGCAAAAATATGCACTCAGTTTTTTTCAAAATTTTGTCAATATTTGGGACCACAAGTACTTTCAACCTAACTATTTTGGTTTGACATGACAATCATTTGGTGACCCCGAGTTTATGTCCTGGTACATCACCCCAAAAAATCCATTTTGATAATTACGGCTTACAGATAAGTCAGAAAATGTGTGTCTTACAAAACATAAAAACAATAAAAGACAAAAATGTCAGGTTTCTGTTTATTTCTATGCTCTCAATCCTTTTTTGGGTTTCCTTTTGCTTGAACGGTGCAGCATGGCACAGAGGAGACCAGCCTGTAGTTCTGCTAAGGTGCAGATTGTATTTATATCGTGTTCAATTTTTGGAGACACCAAACTTTGGGTTTTAATGATTTGTAAGCCACAGAATCATCAATATGACAAGAAATAAAGGTTTGAAATAATTTTATACGATGTGTGATGAATCTTTATAATACCAGTTTCACTTTCTGAAATGTCAAAAAAAAAATGTAATGACATTGTTTTGGGTGTGTGTTCCTGCAGTATCTATCTAAAGATCCCAGCCAGTCAGTGACTCTGTATCAATCCCTTATCCTGAACAAACGTGGCGACAGTGGAGAGGAACCACCACCTTCAAACTGGAAGAAACCTCCTGCAGAGTTAGGCTTAGTGTAAGAAATTTATCATAGCTTCCTTTGAGTATCTTTAACTCTTATTCTTTATTTAATTTCTGAAAGCTGTACAGAATTTGCTCATTGCGATTTATCTCCATGAAAGCAAACAGGCTGCTGGAATGTTGGCTTCTCAGGTTGATAGTTGCCAATAGTTTTCTTGCTGCTGACAGCTGCTGGCTGTTTGCCTGGACTATGACATATTATGTTGTCAACTGAGCATAAAAGAGCAGCGAGCCTCATGCAAGTGTTGGCATGTCGTAACAGATTCTCTGAGGACGTTATCTGTTCAACTGAATTCCTGGAGGTGATTTCATCATCACTGCTCTTACAAAACGCCTCTGGTTCTTCGTTCTTGGAAGTGAAAAGATTATAGCTTCTGCAGTGATGTCCGTTTGAATTCCTCTGAGCTGAGAAAAGTCAACTTAACGATAAGTACAGAGTGAAAAACACACGTAACTCAAACAGCTGTGATCCTAATATCTGATAAATAACTGATAAATATGATCCACATTTAACAAACAAACAAAGAAATCGGTTCTTGGGTGTACATAAATAGAAAAGTCTGTTAAAGTTTTTCTTCCCCGATTTGATTCCAAGACTCAAACCATTTGCTGCATATCTGCCTTTTTTCTTATCCAGCTGTTGTTGATTTGAGGCCAGTAGAGCCACAGAAAGCTGTGGGAGGAAAAACGAATATTCTTTGCATCAGCGCATAATAAAGACGTCTATATGGACATCACACATCTCAAAATCTATCTAAACTTGTGTTGCACCAGGAAGTTTTTCTCTCTGATTGTCTTTACGTCTATAGAAACTAGGGGTGCATGATTTATCAGCCAGATGATGTATTGGCACCGATTTCCGTAATTTTTATATTTACATGTGAAGCTGATTTTATTACCCAGTCTTATCTATCTCAGTTAAGGTCTAAAAATCAACAATTTTCTCTGTATTGTTAAAAAAACGAATAAAACCAAAGTTGAAGCTCTGTATTTCCTCAATGAGCATCTTCAAACAGATGTGTTCTCAGTGGAGGCATTGCTTTTCACAAAGAATATTTTGCGCACTACTTGCAGATGATGTGTCAGCAGACGGCAGTACTGATTACCCCGACCGCAGTTCCTCCATGGAGGTGCGACTGCAGGCGCAGGAGGATGAGATCACACTGCTGAAGTCGTCGCTGGCTGACGCCCTGCGGAGGATCCGGATGCATGATCAGCTGCTCCCATTACTGAAGCAGCAGTTGATTGCAGGTCAGTGTTTGGTCAGGTCAGAAGCTGGATTTGTGTCAAATCCTGACTAGATCAAACTAGGGGTGTAGTGATACAATAATTTAACGATACAATACGATATATGATATTCTGGTCACGGTACGATATGTATCACGATATTTGTTGGGTGATACGATTCGATGCGATTCTTGCGATTTTTACGATTTTCTGAAAGATTTTAGGACAGTGGTTTTTAGTGACATTTTGTGTTCCATAGGCTTGAATTTAGTTAACTGAAAACTGATTAAAAGCACCAACTACACAATACCTGACTGATTGGACAAGTCTAACAGTCTGCAGCTGGACAAAATGAATCAAAGATGTAGATGTAGAAGTCGTGGCTCCGCATCACCCCGTAGT
>CAEGAF010155698.1:0-10155 GCA_903067075.1 Micropoecilia bifurca
GTCCCTGGTTGATCCCTGATTGATCCCTGATTGATCCCTGGTTGGTCCCTGGTTGATCCCTGATTGATCCCTGGTTGATCCCTGTTTGGTCCCTGTGTTGGTCCCTGTTTGGTCCCTGGTTGATTCCTGGTTGGTCCCTTGTTGGTTCCTGGTTGATCCCTGGTTGGTCCCTGGTTGGTTCCTGGTTGATCCCTGTTTGGTCCCTGTGTTGGTCCCTGTTTGGTCCCTGGTTGATTCCTGGTTGGTCCCTTGTTGGTCCCAGGTTGATTCCAGGTTGGTCCCTGGTTGATCCCTGTTTGGTCCCTTGTTAGTCCCTGTGTTGGTCCCTGTTTGGTCCCTTGTTAGTCCCTGTGTTGGTCCCTGTTTGGTCCCTGGTTGGTCCCTGGTTGATCCCTGTTTGGTCCCTGGTTGATCCTTGGTTGATCCCGCCTGTCTCTTCTTTGATTATTTTATTCTCGCCTGTCTTAGTTTCCCTGCTGGATCCTCTTCGTCTTCCTCAGTTCTGTCCCGTTTCTTCATGACGACATGTTTGTTTTTCACAGAGATTGGTAGTAACTAGTCACATTTACTTGACTAACTTTTTGAAAAATATGTAGTTTTTACTTTTGGGTAATTTTATTATGAAGTATCTCTACTCTTACTTGAGTAAAGGTTTTCGACTCTGACCACTGAATGAAAAACATGTTTTGACCAAACACAAACCATCACCTTCCTGAACTTCCTGTTTTCTTTTTTGTCGTTTCTGCCAGTAGCAACATCCTGCTGATGATCATGTGACTCGTGTGATAAAAAAAAACTGTTTCCATTGCAGTTTTGCAAAATAAATCTATTTTAATACGGGCGAAAAAAACATGTCATCCCAGCCCAAAAATTTTAGTTTTTTCAAAACTGCTGTTTCCATTAAGCAAATTAACTTTCATAAGACATAAATCATGTTGGCATGCTGTAGCTAGCAATCCAGTTTTTGTGCTATTTTTGGAGTTCAAGATGTTTAGAACCAACATGTCAGTTAGAAAAACAAACATCAACCCAATAACAGAAGTAAAGTCGGTTTTCTTGCATTCAGACCACATTTAATTAGCATCTGAATTGCTGAACATAGATGTCGTTGTTGGTCTGACTCCATATTTAATGAACCACATGATTATGCTAATATCTGTTTTCACTGGAGGCTGTGAGGCTAAGTGGTGATAAAACCCAACATGCTCTTCATCCTGCTTTGTTCCCTGACCTTATTAGGACGTGTTGAGCGGGAGGAAAGCCACACACGTTTCCAGCAGGAGAGGATTGTGGGTGTGTGAGTGGGAGAGAGGAGGGATTCAGAAAAACACGTCCTCTTAAACAAACACACATCCAGAGAGAGAGATGCTTGAAGTCATCAGCAGTCATTTCCTGGCCATGGATCACGGTGCCTCTTCAGCTCTCAGAAAGCCAATTACCACCCAAACCGCCCGCCACTCATCCTCCACCTCTGTATCCAGGCTCAAGCAGATCACATAAACAAAACCTTCTACGGCCGCAGAAGTGACTGTCAGCATGAAGCAGGAAGTCGGTCTGTGAACCTGAGACACAACGAAGCTTAAAGATAATCTATTATGCCTCCTAAGGTCCATTCAAAACATATTCTAAACATGTTTTACACAAAATCATCCTGAGATCATTCCATTTTAGTCAACATACCCACCTGTAAATGGCTGCAAACAAAATCTCAAATATATAACTGGACATCTTTGAAAAGCAAAAGTGGAGCCTCCTGCATAACCAATAAAAATGCAGCAAAATGTTTCTGTATAGCAAGTAAACAGCAAAACACTTGTGTTTTCTAGCAGCCATTATACGTGAATACAGCGATAAAACCAGCTGACCAAACGTGCTGGAGCGCCGCCTCGGTTGCTAGGAAACGGGCCAGGCTCGGCTGTGGTTGCTAGGTAACAGAGCTATTCCCATTCCGAATGTGACTAAACAATCGGGAGGTTTCCGAAACGGTTAATATCCCAAAAAACTTGAAGATACAGCCAAACAATGGATGGCGGCTGTTTTTTTAGCACTTCTGTTGTTTTTAGAAGCAGTTTTGACACGAATGGGAAAAAGTGTGAATTTCTCATAACAGGCCTCCTTTAAAAACTCATTACACAAACAACTGAGTCCCAAAATGAAAACGACTTAATGGGGAGAATTGATCTCATCTAACCAACCGGCGTTGGTTAAAGATCTAAAATGTTAAGTTGATACTTTTAAGCTCATATGCTTGAAATGGATTTACTCATTTTACACAGTTTTCATGCTGTTCAAATATTTCTGAGTGGAATCAGAAACCAGAGGCAGAATCAGACACCAGGGGTTTGATTCATTGTTATTTAACACACATAATGGCCGCTGGCTCCTTGTAATGAAGAAACATTGATTTTGTTTCAGTCATTTCGTGGCAGTAGGCGCAGAGTGTGATGCGCATCCATCTGCTTTGTTCTGCGTATCGCAGGGAAAATGGGGTTTTGGCGTGAAAACCTCAGGAGAGCAGAGACGGTTCGGTTCTGGAAAGAGGCGGGTCGTCGCCTCCAGGCTCCTTCAGGTTCTCCGGTGTCATTCAGAGAAAACGGTGAAATGGAAACAGGAAGGTCTCTGCAGCGCGAGGCGGTTCTGATCCGGTTCAGATCTCACAGAAAGAACCGACAGCTCGTTGCTCAGCAGCTGATTTTCCTCAGACGTCACATGTGGGGTTCCCCAAGGCTGAGTCCTGGGACTCCTCTCATTCAACATCTGTCTGTTCCCACTGGCTCCGGTTGTCACAGGTCATCAGATGATGCACAGTTCCACAAAACGACGTCACCAAGTGACCTTTGAACCCATCGCTGAACAAACGCTGAGAACAGACAAATGTGTCGATGCCGAAAACTCGATCCAGCTGAACAGAAACTGAAGATTTTATCTTTGAACCTAGAGGAACAATCTAGAGTTATAGATATAGAGTATTAGATCTATGGTTATAGATTTAGAGTATTAGATCTATAGTTATAGATCTAGAGTATTAGATCCAGTTATAGATCTATGGTTATAGATCTAGATGATTAGCTATAGAGTTTTAGATCTAGAGTTATAGATTTAGAGTATTGGATACAGAATTATAGATCTATAGTTATAGATCTAGAGTATTAGCGCTATGCTTATAGATCTAGAATATTAGATCCACAGTTATAGATCTATGGTTATAGCTCTAGAGTATTTGATCCACAGTTATAGATCTATGGCTATAGATATAGAGTATTAGCTATAGAGTAATAGATCTAGAGTATTAGATCTATGGTTGTAGATCTAGAGTATTAGATCTGAGTTATAGTTCTAGAGTTACAGATCTATAGTTATAGATCTACAGTATTAGATCCAGGGTTATAGATCTATGGTTATAGATCCAGAGTTATACATCTATTTTTAAAGATCTAGAGTCAATGCACAGCTTCTTAAAGCTAAAGTCTAGGCTGAACCTTCAGAGACACATAAAGACAGTTACAAATCCAGCCTTCCGTCACCTGGAGAACATTTCCAGGATTACACTACAAAAAAATCTTACCAAGTATTTTAGTTTTGTTTCTAGTGCAAATATCTGGAAATAAGACAAAACTAACTTATAAGTAACATTTCAGCAAGAACGCTTGATTTAAGGGAATAATTCCTGAATATTGATGAAAATATTAACGAGTTCAATTGACAGATTATTTAACTTTTAACAAGACATTTTCCTCATGTTAAATATTAAGGAATTATTCCCTTAAATCAAGCTTTCTTGCTGAAATGTTACTTATGGGTAAGTTTTGTCTTATTTCCAGTAAACTGAGATATTTGCACTGAAATCTGGTAAGATTTTGTGTTTTTGCAGTGCAGAGGACTAATGTGAAATCCAGAGAAACTCATCCATGTGTTTATCTTTAGTTGCACTGATTCCCTCAGTATCTTCACAGGACCGGTTAGAAACCAGCCAGATGGGGGCGCTCTCCAAACTCTGAACCTCCTTTAAAACCATAACAAACTGAACACCGACCAACATATCTGACTTAGCTTAACGGTGAGAAAACACTTGAGAAATAAAATGCTTATCGTTGTGATTACTGTTTTATGTTTTTGTAGTGTAAACCACTTTCAACGCCTTGCTACTGAAATCTGCAACAAATTACATAAATGTTGAGTCGTAATTGGCCAAAAAAGCCTGGGATCGATTCATCTTTGAAAGCAGACACAGCTGGAGGAAACAGTTGGTTAACAAGAGAGCTGCACACACACACACACACACACACACACACACACACACACACACACACACACACACACACACACACACACACACACTCACACACGCAGAGCTTGTAGCGGCTCTGTTTCCAGGACGGCGGCAGCTCGGTGTTTAGTATTCAGAGCGGAGGGCTGAACCCAGACGAGATCTGGCTGCAGAAACAAAGCAGCCTCTCTGTGACTCTCACCCTGTGTGAGTTGGAGACAGTTGTTCATGCATAAACCCTCTGATCCTCAGCGCTTCCCACCAGCAGCCTGCGTTTGTGTGTGAACGGATGACTGATGATGCGTTCACACCTTACAGTCCGGTGGACTCGGTTCTATTGGGACCAAAGTTTCAACATCTGCTCCACCTCCAGCTGCTCTGAGGCAAACCAGCCTGTTCCCCTCCTGGCCTGTGGGGGCGCTGCACCAAGAACCCCTGAAGGAAACGACTTCTGAAGACACTGAGAGTAACTTCCTTCCTCACCAGATGCAAACTAAATTGGAGCTGTTGTTTTACTTTTGTTTTTGGTGAAAAACCTCTGAAGACACTGAAAAACCTCAAACTGTTTCACTCCATCACTGCACGATTCGCCCAGTTAGCTAATTATCGCATTTACTAAAAAAAATGCTTCCAGGCAGGGCATGTTATTTATTTATTTCATAGTTATGCAAATAAAATATGATTTAAAGACAATAACAAGAAATAAAGATAAAAACGGATTAACTGCATTTTGTTCCTGAAAAAAAAGCAGACCAGAAAATAAGTCCACCAGAGGGCGTCACTGAGTCCAATACACAATTTCAACTGAATTATGATCTTTGAGCGAAATGATGACAATAATTTCAGTCCGTTTGCGTAGAGAGTTCAGTTGTTGAGGTGTGAATGCTAAGCTAACTCTGTGTGGTCTGGGCCTGGTTTGAATGTCGTCCCCTTCCTGCCTTTCTTTTGGTCTCTGGTCCGCTTCACATATGCATTCAAACCAGGCCCAGACCGCGCAGAGTTAGCTTAGCGTTCACACCTCTCCAACTGAACTCTCTACGCAAACGGACTGAAATTATTGTCATCATTTCGCTCAAAGATCATAATTCAGTTGAAATTGTGTATTGGACTCAGTGACGCCCTCTGGTGGACTTATTTTCTGGTCTGCCTTATTTTCAGGAGCAATATGCAGTTAATCAGTTTTTATCTTTATTTTTTGTTATTGTCTTTAAATCATATTTTATTTGTATAACTATGAAATAAATAAATAATGGAAGCATTTTTTTTAGTAAATGCGATAATTAGCTAACTGGGCGAATTGTGCAGTGATGGAGTGAAACAGTTTGAGGTTTTTCAGTGTCTTCAGAGGTTTTTCACTAAAAACAAAAGTAAAACAACAGCTCCAATTTAGTTTGCATCTGGTGAGGAAGGACGTTGCTCTCAGTGTTTTCAGAAATCGTTTCCTTCAGCGGTTCTTGGTGCAGCGCCCCCACAGGCCAGGAGGGGAACAGGCTGGTTGTTGGTGCAGCGCCCCCACAGGCCAGGAGGGGAACAGGCTGGTTTGCCTCAGAGCCACAGCAGCTGGAGGTGAAGCAGATGATTAAACTTTGGTCCCAAATCAAACTGAGTCCAGGTGGAAAAACAGCTTCATTTACAAACCAGTCAGGAATGCAGGAGGTTTTACTCACCCTAATCAAACTCATGGAGTTGTGTTGCTTCACCTGCCCTGGAACAGAGAAGAAGGAATAATTAATGCAGAGAATATGTGCTTTATTTTCTGATATAATAACTAAACTTTAACTGCAAACTCTGTGATCCTGGACATTTTCAGCAACATGTTTCTGCACCTGAATTTGTTCCAAACCAATCAATGAAGATGTTGTTTGGTGTTTGGCCTCCGCAGCAGCTTTAGAAAATCACTGAAAGCTTCACAGGCCAACATTTCTCCACATAACCTAATAGTATGTTGGATTTAGCGCCGGTTAGGGCGGTGAAAATTAGATTCTCTGCTTGGTTTTTATCAGCAGAAACGCTTCCATGCCTTCTCATGTCAGAGCATCACTTATTTAAGTTGTAATGCTGTGTTTTGATGGTAGCTGCTGTTTGCAGCCTCTGCCGGGGGGAGTTGGGTGTAAGGAAGAAGGAGCCTGGGAATCTGATGAGAGGCCAGAGCTTCAGCCGCTCATTCAGCTCTTTGTCCGTCCGGCTCGGCTCCCACACAGACGTGACCCCAACAACAACGAACCTCCTCTGCTTACGACCCACAACTGTAAAGATTGGATTATTGATCGGTGGCTTCTTTGATCTGAAATCTGACAACTCTGATGCAATTATTAACGTCAACAAGCGAAACAAAAGCTGAGAGATTGGAAACTCTTTGGAAATGTGATCGATGTCTGAGAGATTAGCAAGAAAACCCTGGAAAATAATGACATAGAAATAATTAATTAGCTCAATTATCACCATAATGACACAAATATAATGAGTAGCGGTGCTGGTTATTGTATCGTTTAGCATTTATCGTGATAAATTTCTTCTGGTCACGGTAACTGTGAGTATCGTCCGGATTGATGATTTTACCATTTTCTCTGCTGTTTTTTTCAATGAAAGTATCAATAAATTAATTTTAAAACAAATGTGCAGCTTAGTGAAACAAATCCCACTTCTTTATGTGCCTGTTGTCCTAAAGAAGCCAATTACAGAGGATTTGTGTTTGTGGAGCGATGATTGTTGTCACGCAGTCACAGCCAGTTATCTAAAAAAATAAAATAAAAATGCTTTTTATCGTCACTTTTATTGTTACCTAGTGGCAACCATATAACATAAGGTGATCATGTTTTAGGTTCATAAGCTGCATTCATATCCATCAGTCTGTCAGCGAGGAATGTATGATGTCATCGCTTCATTTGCATATTTGGTCATTTGTGATCTGGGCGTTAAAAAAAGGCATTTCTAATTTGCAAAGGCAAAAACTGTTGCTAAATACTCCAAATATGTTTAGAACTTCAAATAAACTTTATGAAATAATGAAAATAATTTTACTGCATTAATCTGTTTAGTCTAATATCAAATTTAACCAGAAGACACACAGTAAAATTGCCAGTGTTGAATTAACACCCAAAAGTGTTTTTATGTGTCCAAGTCAGCAGGTGTTAAAATAACACTTTTGAAAGTGTTAAAATATTAACACCCATATTTTTGTTAAATTAACGTTGGCCTATATACTGAAATTGGTTTAAGAAAAGCTAAACTTTACTTTGTATTGTTTTGAATATTTTCCACTGGATTTGATTGATATTGACACCTTGTGGGTCAATTATTTGCTTTTTTAACACCACATTATGTTTTGTGATCAACATTACACTGGTGTTACTTTTAATATATTTTAACACTAACACCATTGTAAATGTTAATGTGACACTTTTGGGTGTTAATTCAACACTAGCATTTTTACTGTGCAGTTTATTTTAGTGCCACAGTTTTGACTAAAAGTGGTTACATAAAAAATAACCCAGATCTTGCGTGATTTAACTGCAGAGTGAACGAGTGGAAACTCTCCAGGGTTATTTCACGTTACTTGGAGGCGCAAACAACAAAGAAACCACGAAATGTTTACCTGTCAAAATGCCGGGTTCAATAAGGTTCGTGTTGCTGGGCTTCCTGCTGAGTTTATTCCCACCAGCCCTGTTCAGTCGCTTTAATCCAACTCCAGTCCGTTTGCCCAGAAAGTCCAGTCTGGTCTGGTCCAGTCTGGTCCAGTCCAGTACAGTCCGGTCCAGTCTGGTCTGATCCAGTCCAGTCCAGTCCGGTCTGGTCCAGTCTGGTCTGATCCAGTCCGGTCCGGTCTGGTTCGGTCTGGTCCAGTCTGGTCTGATCCAGTCCAGTCCGGTCCGGTCTGGTCCGGTCTGGTTGGTGAGGAGTGTGAAACGTTCACACCGTGAACGCTGATCCGCCCATAAACCGCTGTCTGGGTTCAGTTCGAACGCATATGAACAGCAAGCGGATCGGAGACGCTCCGAAAGCAGGAAGTCTACTACAGCGCAGGGAATTCTGGGTAAATACAACCAAAGCTAACGCGCTAACCTAGAGCTAGCGGAAGAAATTACCCAAAGTTTTTAACCAAAATCAAAAGAGGAATCTGCAATCGCTAAAATCTGACGAAACTCCATGTTTGTTTACATTTGGTGAAGAAGGAAGTTACGCTCAGTGTCTTCAGATGTTTTTGTGTCGTTTTGTGTTGTTGGTTCTTGTTGCAGCGCCACAACAGGCCAGGAGGGGAACATGTTTTTGATTAAATTGGTTGGCATGTAATAAACAATTCTGATTTTATGAATATTTTGTGTAAAACAATAAGTTAAGAGGCAGGATAAATCTGTTTTTGTAACTTATACCTGATTTTTCCTTTCACTTGTCACTAATATTCATATAAACAGTTTTTGGAGGAATGTTGCCACTGATGAAACAAAAAGCCAAAAGTCTCTGGATACTTAGAAAAACCTTTTTTCTGTTTCCCAACACAAACAGACGGTCTCTGTGGTACAAACCTTGTTTTTCTTTCAACCTCTGTCTCTCAAGCGTGTTTCTATTTGTTAGGAATGATTGTGCTAATTATAATCCGTGCTGTTAATCAGGTTTTGACTCCTCTGGGTAGGTGGGAGCAAACAGCATCGCTGAACCGAGCATAAACTCCCCGTTTCTGTTGACAGGCTGTGGATGGCGGCCAAAAGCTGGAAGTAGCGGATTAAACCGGCTCCAAAGGTTCGCAGAAGCAATTAGGAAGAGGCAGATGTTTGACGATGTCAGGTCAGAATAACATTTACATTTGAATGTGTTCATCTGATCTGCTTCTTTCCAAACAAATATTCTTTTCAATGTGTTAAAAAAATCAGCAATTAAACCAAATTACAAGGAGCAATGAAATGTTGGATTTGACAATAGAAGCAGAGGAAGATAAGAATGTTACAACAAACGTATCTCCTTTAATTGCAAAGTTATTGTTGTGGCTTTTTAATGGTGTTTGTCTGGAAAAGCAGACACACCAATTATCCAGATTCATAGTTCTGGGACTTTTTGTATTCAAAGAGAAGATCAATAACATCCTTAAGAGAGAAAGAAATAATTATTGTGCAGTTGAATTTATGTTAGCAGAGAGTGAATCAAATTCTGATGTGGACCAAAAATATGAACTCTGGTCCGTCTGAGACATTTCCAAGACCGCTCCAAAAACAGGAAGTGGACTACAGCGCAGAGCATTCTGGGTAAATACAACCAAAACCAACAAAAAGCCAGCAGCCAACCAGCAGCTAGCCAGCCAGCAGTTAGTCAGCAGCTAACCAGCAGCTAGCCAGCCAGCAGCTAGTCAGCAGCTAGCCAGCAGCTAACCAGCAGCTGGCCAGAAGCTAGCCAGCAGCTAGTCAGCAGCTAGCCAGCAGCTAGTCAGCAGCTAGCCAGCCAGCAGCTAGTCAGCAGCTAGCCAGCAGCTGGCCAGAAGCTAGCCAGCAGCTAGCCAGCAGCTAGTCAGCAGCTAGCCAGCAGCTAGTCAGCAGCTAGTCAGCAGCTAGCCAGCAGCTAGTCAGCAGCTAGCCAGCAGCTAACCAGCAGCTAGCCAGCAGCTAGCC
The DNA here is from genome assembly GCA_903067075.1 of Micropoecilia bifurca. NCBI lineage: Eukaryota > Metazoa > Chordata > Actinopteri > Cyprinodontiformes > Poeciliidae > Micropoecilia > Micropoecilia bifurca. The sequence goes on from CAEGAF010155698.1 coordinate 9,865, forward strand.
AGCCAGCAGCTAGTCAGCAGCTAGCCAGCAGCTAGCCAGCAGCTAGCCAGCCAGCAGCTAGCCAGCAGCTAGCCAGCAGCTAGCCAGCAGCTAGCCAGAGAAATGGCTTGTGGTCGTTTACCAAAAACGACAGAAGAAGATGGCGACCAAGGCAGATATAAGACTCAGTCTGCTGAGATTTAACTGCTGACGACAAAGCAACACAAAACAAGTGGCAGCTCATGATGGAAGCTGCTGCTGCAGCTCATGATGGAAGCTGCTGCAGCGGCTCATGATGGAAGCTGCTGCAGC
>CAEGAF010155700.1:0-13072 GCA_903067075.1 Micropoecilia bifurca
ATAATATTTATTTTGTTTCTTGAGAAGCATTTGTCTGTAAAATGAGTAAAAATATCACTAACAGGGTCATTAAAAATGATTTTTTATTTATTTTTGTCAGATGGTGATGACAACATTCTGGGTCAGGTCTATTAAAAATGTAATTTTAAAAAAAATGTTGTAACTGGGAGCCTGTACCTCAGCATCTTTACATTTCCAAAACATTATTTGTCATATTTGTATACATAAGGTTGAGAAATAACAAAAAAAATATGGGAAAATTAAAACCCATTTTGTCCCTATTTTCAAGAATCACTGAATTACGTGAAGAATTGTTTCTGACACTGATTAATTTCCTCTTCTACTCATTTTTTTGTCAGGACCCAACCTATTTGGAAAAAAGGGAACGTTGTGAGTACCTAAAAAGCAAGCTGTCCCACATTAAACAGAAGATTCAGGAGTACAACAATACCATGGACTAGGGTGTGAGAAACATTCATGTCTGTAGTCACTTTCTTTAAAAATATTTTGTTGTATAAAAGACTAATTAAAGTTAATAACTTGTATCTGCCATAGCCTGTTGGAAAGATTCCCATCATATAGATGTGTGCTTCATGAATGGAAACATGAATCGATTTCATTTGAGCCTGTCTGTACTAACACATGGAACGGAGTATTCAGTAAAGTGTGAGGTTACACTGAGGAAAACATTTTATGTGGATGTAAAATACGCATAAACATAACTTGTTGCTCATTGAACACAGAAACATCCAAGATCTTAACTTCACGTCTGTTTGATGATGAACACACAGGTCAATGTTCACTTTTGATCAGAATATTGAAAGAAAAGAAAATGCAATCTGTCAGATATTAATGTGGAAATGAACACATCCTTATCAGTTTCAACAGTGATTTAAATCTAACCTTAAGAACACAACTGTCACCATGTCATCATCAGTGAACAAACAGATCAGAAAGACTACAAACAATGAAGTACATTCCTGAAACTCTGGAAATGTTCAAACCATGAAAATGCCTATAATCAATATAATGCCTTTTCAAACATTGTTGCGAACCAAATCCTGTGGTGTACAGATCTTTTCAGTGCAACTCTACTGTTAACTTTGCTTTTATATTGTTTATGTGTGTATTTTGTGTCAGATGTGGTTTTGTTTTATAACCTAGTGTTTTTTTTATGAGAACTCTACTTTGTCCCTGTTTTTCTGTGACAGCAATGCTGTAAGGACTGTGTGTCAGTCCAGCCACTGTACAAGCCTTTCTATCACTACAGATGAAAATGTAAAATGTGATGTTTGTGTAAGCTGTTTGTTTATATGTTGTTTGTAAGATTATAACCAAAAGAGTAATTTCCTATAACAAACGTGTGTTCGCATGATCGGGATTTTGTGTGATAGAACTCAGAAGTCATTAATATTGTCCAAACATCTTAAGGCAGTCAGCAGGCGCCTATTAATTGATCAATTTATTTAAGATGTACAAACACAAATGTACAAACATATCTTTGTAAAATTGTAACTTTAAATTCTTTATTAAGAAACAAAAGATCTTTATTTTTAAGCTGCATTCCAAACGTTCCTCTGTAATTCACCTGCCTTTTTTCTATGTTGAGCTGCTTCAGTGGCACTCAAAAGATACAGAGTTATGGGAAATTGACCACTAACTGATTATTTTCCAATTGTGGGGTTTTGTACTGTTCCCATTGGATCAGCATTGACATTGGGATTTTTGTCAAGCTGAAAATAAAGCTCCCACTAACAATTCACTTCCAAGATTGCATGGTTGCTCCAAACCTAATGACATTTTTCTTGGTTTGTATTTGATGGAATATAAATAATAGATAGAAATTAGGCTGGAGATCACAATGGCTCACAGATTGCTGTACATATACACACACACACACACACACACACACACACACACACACACACACACACACACACACACTGACTTCTTTTCTTGCACTACAAGTAAACCTAAAGCTTTGAATATATTTCTTAAAATCTCAGATAAATGTCTGATGCTTTTAACCTTTTTCAGATTAGTTAAGTCTTGAGACTTTATTTGATTCTATATAGTGTGGCTCTATACACCTTTTGAACATAAGATTGTATGTCTTAATGGGATTTAATTTGTAAAAATAAAGGTTAAATAAATAATAAAAAAAGCTACATTTCTTTGTTGACAAGAAATGTAGACTAGCCCACATTCTTAGTGTTGTAAGCATCTTAAAAATAGATTTTTTTATGCATTAAAGCAGTCATGGTGATCTGAAATTTTTGAAAAAGCAGTCATTGTCCAACTGAAATATAAAGGCCTTTGCTTATTCTGAGCAGGAGCAGGAGAACATTTTTCTTTCTGTGAAACCGGTTTTTAAAAATGTGCTGTGCAGAAATTGCAGAAAATGATTTAGTAGTTTTTTTCTGTTAAAAACGGTTCAAACTGTGTGCCTCATGCTGTATGGACTCTGTACAAGTTGTACATGTCAAACAACGTGTCTCTGAACTGCTCTCAAAATGGCCGTTTCAGTATTTCTTTCCATAGAACCTGACCGGCCGGTTCTGTTGGTTGAGGACAGTTTGGGGACAGCAGTTTCCTTGTAGGTTTCGCAATGCTTCATGTCGCTGGTCCTCCTCAGACCTGGAAGGTCTTTTTTCTCAGATTACCAGTGATAAGGTGTCTCTATTTTAGGTTCTATAAATATTCATTTTAGCATTTATTAATTTTGGAATGAATACAATCGCTGCGTACTTATGGTAAGTTAAAAAATCATGACTAAAAATAAAAATTCCTACATATTCAGAGTAAAACTGTTGTGTGACCTTGTCTGTTCTAAAAGTATTGACAAGTTTGTGGACATAATATGTTGTTCATTTCAACGAGCTAAAATTAAGATGGTTTTCGACCTAAAGACAGAAGAAGCGCCTGGTGGGACCAACACCTTCCTTTGGTCTGGAGTCACAGCCTTTTAACGCCTGAGGACAGGACGGGCCTGCGTGGCGTCACGTGATCTGACGAACCGAGTCACGGGACGCAGACACACCTGTCACGTGACGCAGGCGCACCTGTCACGTGACGCAGGCGCACCTGTCCCGCCTGGTTGGACAACCTGCGCTGGGCGGATGGATGTTGGTTTGCGAGTCCGGATATTTGGCTTGTTATTCTTGGACGACGCCACTGTTGTTCAGGACCAGCTTCATCACAAGGTGGGTCATTTTTTATCTTACCGCGATGATTTGATGGCCAGAAGGATTATAATTAAGGCATAACTTATTTCAATGAATTACTTAAACAGTTTCCGTTTTTTTAATGTTTTGCCTGTGAATTTTCGCCTGAAGTCAGTCAGTTCATTGTCAGCCACACTTTTTAATGCGACTCGGTTACAAGGTAGCAGAGAAACTAGTTTGTTAATCTTTCAGTAAAAGTGTCAGCTGGACTTTAGCCACAGCATCACGGAGTCACTACAAGTTTATTTTAGCCTTTGCTCTACGAAAGAAACCTGCTGTGTATTTCATGTAATCCAGCGTAAATTTTCCTTAAAAGTACTGGACCTCGTCCAAGGAAAGAAACATTAACAGACTTATCTCTGTTAATTTTCTGAATGACAGCATCTATAGGCAACATTTATTTAGTTTTAAGCAGTTTCTTTAACCGCAACCACGCTCGGGTCCAAACAGCAGCATTTCCTTTGTGCTCTTGAGCAAGGTCAGTATTTGGAAGGGGCATCTATCAGACTGCTTCATTCACTTGCCAAACACAAATAGAAACTTTGTCATAAATCTTTATTGTAACAGCTCTAAAGTTTAAATGGACATGCATTAAAAAATGACTGCATGTAAAGTTCACCTGTAAATTACAATGTATTAAAGTATTCACACCTCCATGGTATAAAGCTACCATATGCTTCAAACTGGGATGGTGTTAACCATGTGATATAAAACATGGCTGTTTTTGTCTGTAAATGACAGCTGGAGTTCAGGCCCAAAGATCTAGTTTGGTTTCATCAGATCAGAGAATTTAGTTTTTCCTGGTCTAACAATTTCTGAAGTGTTTTCAGAGGTCATAAATGTGACATTATTGAAATGGGTTAACAATGTTTGACCTTAGAGATCTGGGCTGTCAAACACTAGTTTTAGAGGGCTTGTGTCCTGAAACTATTAGATGTGTCTCTGCTTCAACATGCTTGAATCAAATAATTAGGTGATTAGCAGGACTCTGTACAACTTGATTGGATGATGAGTTCATGCAGCAATCCAATTCTGGTGTGTTTTACCTGGGACATATCTAAGAGTTGCAGGACATACTATCTTGAGGACTGGAGGTTGACAAGGCGGTTCTAGATTTTTCTGTTATCTCCACCAGTTAACACCATATGTTGCCATTGGTTTGGCTAACTCTGACTAAAACCCTTCTTCCTTGAATACTTGGTTTGCTCAGGCAGTCAGATCTAACTTCTTACATTTACAGTCTTTTTGGGATGCTTAGTGCTTTCAAGATCTTTTATATCCTTCTATATATTTGTCCTCTGGCAAATATGCTTTCATATGTCTACAGATAATGCATTTGACTTCCTTATTTAGTTTCTGTTGTGATATGACAGCCGGTGTACTACAACTCACATTGTAGAAACATCATTCAGATGTTTCTACAATGTTTTTCATTGGTTATTCCGAAAAGTATTTTTTAATGTTCATTGTCTCTTTTTATAGAAAACTCTACTGAAAATAACTTAAGAATAATCCAATTCAGTTCATTTATTTAGTGCCAATTCAAAATAAATGTCTCAAGTGCTGTACAAAAAATCCTATTTCAATTCAATGACATGTACATTCCAAATGAATGTTGTCAAACAATACAATGTGTTCAAGTAATTATTAAAAATAGATTAAAAAGTTTCTATCAGGAAGAAACCTCCAGCAGAACCGGAACCTGGTTAGTACAAGAGCCCATCTGCCATGACAGACTGGGGTTTGAGAAGACAGAGTGGAATACACAAGAAACAGCTGAACTGATTTAAAATTGTTTACAATGTTCATGAAAGTACAAAGTTAACAGCAGGAGACGGAGAATGATTTGTTAATGGCAGGATTATCTCGGTCGATGCCATCCTTCAGGAAGGAATTACAACCTACTACATACATAACTGAGAAAACAAAAGTTAACTGTTGAAATAACCATAAATAATTCAAATTGGAGTAGAAAACAAAGATCATTTGAAGAGTAAAGCACTGAATACTTTCTGAATAAACTATAGTGCTTGTTATTTTTAATTATCAGCCCCTGAAGATGAGCAACTTAGTGTATTTTAATAGGCAAAAAAAAAATCAAAAGAGAGGTTGAATAAAATGCCTTCAACATAAACCTTAATGGTTGCTAGTTGCCTGTAGCATTGAATGTCAGTTCTTATGAATAGCAAAAGATTGTCTCAGTTCTTAAACATTTGTTCTGTTTCCTCAAGTCAGGAGGATCGTTCTTTTTTTCTAAGAAGTTTGAGATCCAGAATTGTTCCAGGATGCCAAGCCACCGGCACAGCAACCATCTGTACCCGCCAAGTGGAAGTAGACAGTGAGTGGTCATACTTTTACCTCATTCTATTTCTTTGCTTTTTTAGGTCTGAGCATCATACATCACGCATTTCTTTCATATTGTAAATGGGTCAACTTTTAATATCTTTTTAAACTTGCTATTAAAATTTGATGTTTACCTACACAGAATAAAAAGACAAATGTTTTTAGAATTACCAGAATATTTTGCTAAATGCCAGAAACTTTAATATTTTTTGTAGGTATTTTTTTTATTTTTTGTTTCTTTCTTTTGAATTCACAAGTTTATATGAACTTGGTCAGTACCAGAGATACCCGTCTTTTAAACTGAATGACTTGTGTCAAACCTTTTGAGTTTCCTTTCACTAGCATCTCACAGTTTACTAGAATTTTGGCCCATTCCTTTTCATAGAACTTACTTAAACATTTATAGGCTGCCTCACAAACGCACTTCTTTCAAGATTTACCTACAGCTTACTCCATAGGACTGAGATTAGGGCTGCACTAAAACATGAACTTTGTTGTCCTGAAGCCACTTTATAGCTATTTTGTCTGAATGCTATAGGATTATTTTTATTTTGGAAGGCCAATCTGCACCCAACCTTTGACTTCATGACTGACTTTCTTTTCAAGCCAGTGTGCCTAATACCACACACATAACAATAGAAAATCTTAACTAAAACAGCTTGAGTTGTGGAATGTGTGATGTCCAGTTGCACATCAGAAACAACCACATCACAAACTGATTTCACTCACCAGCATTCAGAAGTCAGACAATAAATCTCACGAAACTTCTCGAGATCAAACGCAAGTTCAACATCACATGCTGTGAGATTGGGCCAAGACAATCCAATAAGTTGAATATCCCCAACTTTAGATCGGAGCAGTCCTGGCGTTCATCTTATCCTAAGAGCTATCCCGATAACACCTAGGTGTCAATTATGCAAAAAGGAAAAAACAGAAATCAGGAAGGACTCAAACACTGTTTTTACACCACCCAGTTTACCTCCAAGCAGAACTTCAACCACATCCAACTAGCACCAAAAATCAGATCTTAAGTTGGTGACCGATTCAAGAGACAACCTACAGCTCTGACACATCCAGATGAATGTTAAATTGTAATTTAACATTAGCATAAGCTGTTAACTGTTGTTAACTCGAGTGACATTCTTTATCTCGGCATGTCTTGCATACAGAAACATGTCCATATACAGTGTATTTTCCTGGAAAATGTTTCTCCCTCTTGTTTTCCCAGCTAACCATAAATAAAATTGCTTTTGCAAAATTGTGACAATACTTGCAAAAAAAATGTTTAGAATTAACTATGGTATTCAGTAAACTATTGATGCTAATTTGAAATGAATTGTCTATAGTTTTATCTAGAATATTTAATTCAGATATGACTGTATAATTTTTATCAATCAAATTGATGGAATCTTTAAGGAACCATGTCAGAGGTTAATAACATGAAAGTAAAATCTAAATGGGTGCTTACTTATACACCTCAGCTGTAGGATTTTGTGTTGCTGTATGGCTCGTTGCTGTTTACTTTAACAGTCCATGGTATGTAAATTATCTGCATCACATTTTTATGCTGCAGTGCTTGGTACTCCTTTCAACCACTGACTGGGCTTTCAATACAATGTTATATTGTATCCAGTCAGGCTTTAAAAATCTCTCAAGGTAAATAATATTAAAACAACAAATTAAAACGCTATCTTAAATGACAGCTAAACCAGTGGTCTCTCAAATTGCAGTCCTTGAGGGCCTGAGTCCCACAACTTTTTGATGTGTCCCTTGTCCTACATAATTGAATTTGTAAACTGCCTCACTAGCATGCAGTCTAGTTCTACAGAGCACTGCTAATGAGCTAATATTGGAGCCAAGTGTGCTGAGGCAGAGAAACGTCAAAAGGTTGCAGGAGACAAAAAAGTTCAGGACTGGAGTTTGAAATCAGTGAGCTAAACACAAGCCCTTAAAATCATAGGAATGTCAAACTATACTACCTCTAGTGTACATTTTCACATGCTAAAACATGGTACACTCTTTCATATAATTCTGTCATGGCTGAAGCAGAACTATGGTAAATATGTTTCCTGTTAGTGTTGCTTCCATCATGCCAAAATTAATTATTGGGATGTTGCTTTTGAGAGGTAATCAAAGTTAACTATTGGCGAAACATTTACTGCAAATATTCTCTGTACTAGTCTTACTATTTGACCTCATTGTTTGAATCTGACCTACTTGCTTCTCTCTTCTGTTGACAGCAAACATAGGCACAGTGAGCCCATGTCAAACCCAACCTTCTCCTACTATAAAGCAGACAAGAGCATTCAATTCTATCGCTGGACATCCTCCCCAGGTGTGATGAAGATACTGTCCATTATCATCGTCATCATGTGTGTGGCCATCTTTGCATGTGTGGCCTCAACTCTGGCATGGGACTATGACATGAGTGTCATGGGAGGTGGAACAGGCCTGATGCCGGGTTTAACCGGTGGATACGGCAGCGGATACGGTGGCAGCAGCTACGGTGGCAGCAGCTACGGTGGCAGCAGCTACGGTGCTGGTCTTGGCGGCAGTTATGGCAGCTATGGCTATGGAGGAATACAAATCGACCCCAAATCTGGCAAAGGCTTTATCATTGCTATTGCAGCCATTACTTTCATAGCCACACTGATCATATTTATCTTGGTGATTTCAAGGCAAAATGCAGCCCGGTCTACAAAGTTCTACCTAGCATCCATTATTATCTGTGCCATTTTAGCATTTTTGATGCTTATTTCCACCATCGTCTACCTGGTATCAGTGAACCCAACTGCACAATCCTCAGGGTCTATGTTATACAACCAGATGATCCAGTTATGTGCGCAATACCAGACACAGACTCAGGCTCAGGGTATCTTCATCAACCAGTACCTTTACCATTACTGTGTGGTGGAGCCCCAAGAGGTGAGTTAATTTATTTTAATGCAATTACTTTTGAGACTGTGAGAGCAGTGCACAAGCTTTGTCTGTGTGTGTTTTGTGTACAGGTAAAGGGGAAAAAGCGAAAAAAATTGAGTGTAAATCCAAGCACTGTAAATTCAGTACAAATCTTACTGGACCAAGATTAAATAATTCTAATTTTAGGATGAATACAGGATTGTTAAATCTCAGATGAAGCAACATGTGTATAAATGAAGAATTATTTATCTTCTATTTCCAACCATTGGATATTAGCAAATATATTCCTGTTTCATAATGTTATCATAAACTGTGAGAGCTCTTAATTTATATTATTTATCCTTGATGTTGGTAGTAGTTCAATTTTGCACATGTGACCCAGGCAACATTCAACTTCTCTGGTCACATTATGTTATTTTTATTTATATATTGTGTAGGGGTTTATTTTAGCTTTAATAAATGGTACATTTAGTATGTTGATGGTAAACACAATCAATTTACATTCATTGGTTGTTATTGGAAGACTACTTGGGTTTGACTAATGTACTAAATGTGATGGACAACTGTGTTACATTAGGTTGGCGTACAGTAACTAATTTCTTTACTGATACAAGTAAATTAAGCTTTCTTTAAAATGCAGATTTAGTTATGAACAAATCCAGGCTACATTCAGAATTATTCATCTTGAAAATGTTTTTTTCCCAACTAACCCTTTAAGTATGCAGTGAGAGATTTGAACCTTCAGATCTGAGCCTTATTTGGAGCATCACAGAATTGACTATGCGTGTAGCTAGATGTAATTTCAGCTCACTGATGTTGAAATTTTTGTCCTGCAGGTCTTAGCAATTGTCTTGGGCTTTCTGGTCGTTGTTGGCCTCATCATCTTACTGGTGTTTGCTGTCAAGACTCGCTCACTGATCCAGCGCTGGGGCCAAGACCGAGTCCTCTGGGAGGAAGTGAAGATTAACTCTGGTCCCCACAACAGTGTTGGAGAGTGGGTAAGTAGGAATGGGATAGAGTTTGTTGAGCTAAAAACAGATCACTTTACTAAAAATGTTATTTTCGGCTCAATTTTAACTGCAAACTCTTTGGAATTTTTTTTTAAAAAGGTGAAACGTTAGATCAGTTTTAATTGTAACCTGCTGGCTTTATTTCTTTGTGTATTGATGTTGTTATACGATGTTGATATGTGTAGCTCTTAAATAGTGATCAGGATTAATAGACAACTTCAATATTAAAGCTACATATAGATGAAATTCCAGCATTTATCTCAAAACCAATTAGACTCCTGAACCTACCTGTCAAGGGATATTTCCATTTCATTTTCTGATTTTCTCAAAATTTTTTCTAAAATATATTTATTTTGATAAAAGTGTAGACATCATTAATAGCAACACACACAAGTTTCAGCTGTTTTTTCACACCCTGCTGCCCTGCAGGTAGCATTTGAACCTCAGTAGATACAATAGTGCTATATAAAGAGTAAAGCTTTATATAGCCAGTAATAGTCTACATACTGCAGTGGTGTTCCCAGTCTTTACTGATTTCTATCAAAGCTGATCCCAGCAAGGAATAGTGATAAATAGATTTATTTTGTGAAGCCTGAAGACATTAGTTCTGATAGTGAAAAACCACATTGCACACAATATATATATATTTTTTGGCTCAAACAGCCTGGAGACAGACAGGAGAGTAGTTGTATAGTAAAGTAGGTAATGAAAGCGGGGGGAGACATCCGTGTCGAGGACCAAGGCTTATGTGGTTTGTGCTCTACCTCTGGGCCACCACAGCACCCCAGGCAATACAAACTTTTGTTTGTCAAGTATCGTCTATGGAGGCACTAATTCAAATGATCTGCTGCTAACATCTCATTGCAAGATTTTACAGCACAACTTGGGGCGTCTAGATCCCTCCATGGCTGGATGTAGCAATACTGGGCTGGTAGTAATGTTGGCACGATTAGGCCTGTCACCATAACAAATTTTGCTGAGTGATTAATTGTCTAAAAAATTATTGTGATAAACAATATTGTTTCAAGACATTTTAACACTGATTTAATGGAAATGACACAATAATGCATGTGATTTTCTGCCATAGATAAATACACTTTATTTTCATAAAAACACATAAAAAAGGAAATGATGAACTAAATAAACTTGACAACCAAAAACTAAAATAAAATAGATTCTCAGTCTCCATTATCAAAAAACATACTTGAATAAAAACTAAACAACATAAAGACAAAGTGGAAATAAATACTGCATTCAACCAAAAGAGTGGAGATTATGAAGTCTGTATACTATACTGTCCTTCAGTAATCTCTAGATTTAAATAGAGAAGATGAGCACATCCAACTACCTAATGCAGTAGTTTATACTATATAATTTTTGCCCCTATTTTCCCCTAATGACAATCTTAGAACGTTGACCGATCTAAGATTGTCGCTGGTGATTTTGTAACCTGATCATCATGTAAAGTGATTTAGATCATGGCGGCTCCATCTAAATCAGGGGTTTTCCTCGTTTGGGAGCTTAGCTGCCTCTTGAATGTGACAGGTAGCCAATCAGAAAGTGCGGATTCTTCTCTGCTTTTTGAGGGGAAATTATGGAGGTGAATCCCAAACAGCTGAAACTGCACAACCCAAAGTTCAGCGACATTGGAGATGATATGTGGAAACAACATTAATATTTATTCAACATTTCGTGCAAAGAAGATTTCTATCTTCTGACAAGGAGAGGATTTGGAGCCAAATTGCTACCTAAGTTGATAAACCCGGTAATTTTCAGCTGTTCTTCGTTAACATGACATAAATAGGTTATAATGATCCTCATTCAGTCAGGACTTTACTCTGACTCTAGCCACAGGCATCACAGGTAGATTCTAGTAAAGCATTGATTAATGCCTGATTTTAAAATTAGTCAACTAAACTTGTAGCCATTATTTTGTCCCCATGTGGCTGGACACCACACAGCACCACGAACCTGATCCAACCGTTAAACCTGGATTTCTGTCGGTCAATGTGTCTCAGGGTTTGAAAATGGGCCGACAACTGGCCAGCAACTCGTATAGTGTGAGTTGGACATTACACTTAAGTAAATGAACATGGGAGGATCAGTGGAGAGCACCGGAATAGAGCCTTATTTCATTCAGTGTCATCAATAGAAATGAAAAAATAAGGTAAGAAGAGACAATAAATCCGATAATTAAAATGAGGTCGACAGGTTTAATTTATCGTGTGATTGATTTATTGTTTATCGCGACAGGCCTAGTCACGATTAGATCTACATTTATTTAAATTTGAAATGAATCATGTATTCCCTTAAGTTGTTTCATGACACATTACTCCTATTTATTGATAGTATATATTCAAAGGCTCCAAGTCTCAAAAATTATGTTTTTATGTAAGGTGGTGAAGAAGAGTTTATGGGGTTAGATTTCTTTTGGCTGAGGCTACATATGTTTTGTTTTATGCGAAGCAAACTGTTTTGTAAGTTTTTCAACCCTTTCTCAATGAACTGTGAGAAAGGGTTGGATGTTTTCATTTGCAGTTTCTGGGTGTGGTCTGTTGGGCCATTGTTGGTTTCAGGATGATGTCCTGAAACTCAAGAGAGGTGCTGAGCACAAAGCTGAATTGGAACGAGTTTTTATGTCAAAAGTTTGATTCCAATTATGAGAAATTAGGAACATTGGTAACTATGTCAGAACAACCTTTAAAAATCTAAGTTTTCAAATTAGTCAAATCCTCCAGAAGAACATTAAATGGACAGTTTTAGAGACTTAAAGACAACACTTTCAGACTTCCTGTTGACAGCAGTGATGGTATCTGTCGCATTCAGGCATGTAGGAAAAAGTGGAGGAACCGGTCGGACTCGGTGCCTGGCTCATCCACTCAGAGTTTGTCATAAGAGAAAACAGGCTACCTTAGAATAAAAAGAAACTCAATAGAACTAAAGAAGCAGACTTCTGGAATAAGAGACTCAAAGAAGCAGAAAAAAATAATGTCTTTCTGTCACTGTCTACATTTTTCTCTCTGTATTTTTTTTCTTGCCAGCTGATGATAAACAAATTTGAAGAAACATTTAAAGAAAGTAGAAACATTCAATATGATGATGAAATAATCACTTGATGGGTTTTGTGAGGGGTAATGGAATTCTATTTAGATTAGATGACTTATCAGTTTGAGCTTCTGATTTTACATGGACATTAACTCAGTTATCCCACTTCAGGTGAAGACTGTGTCAGGTGAAGCAGAGATGTTGGTCCGAGACCCTAATGATGGAGTTGGGGGTTCAAGAGAGTATCTGGACAAGCTGGACTACAGCAAGCCTCTCTACCTACCAGGGTAACTTAGTTATTAAAGTCCTCTGCCTGGGGAGATCACTGCTTTTTAATCCATTTTTCAATTAGATCTATTGTAATTCTCTGTGGAATACACAGGCTATATACTGAAAAACTGCCACTGAGTGTGTTGTAGCCAGTGTTGTGGTACTCGGATCCGGTCTTGGTCTCGAGACCGGTCTCGAGACCATTTCTTGATGGTCTCGGTCTCGTCTCGGACTCGACCACATTTGGTCTCGGTCTTGTCT
>CAEGAF010155707.1:0-13075 GCA_903067075.1 Micropoecilia bifurca
TTGTTCCTTTAATTACCAGCTGTGCCATTAACTCACGTCAACCTTTCTGCTTTATTGACCAGTTTGAATAGTTTTTAGAGGTTTTAATTAGGTTTTAATTATCTTTATTGTTTGTTTGTTTGTTTGACAAGCAGCTTTAACGTCCAGCGGATTTAAAACCTGAGGAGAGAAACGATCCAGGCTGAGTGTTGATAAGCTGCAGCTTCCAGGTCTTTATTTCATGTTTTTGTTTCTCTGCGTTAATTTTCAATTAACTCTTGGCAGCATTAAGTCCATCTATGATGTTAATGAGCTGCAGCCTCAGAAATCTGCATGAAAAGGACATTAAATACATCCAGTAATGAGTTTCTGTCGTTTCAGGCGATCAAATGATGGATGGATGGAAAAACAGAACATTAAGTATTAGAATAATAAAATCTGTATTTTGTTTATTTTCTCAGTCTCAGAAAATGTTTGAATTAAATTAGAGGGACCAGATTTTCCTTCTGGACTCAAACCGACATGGATTCTGGTTCTTTCTGCTCTTCAGACTCTGAACACCATGAAAAGCAAACTGTCATCTGGAGAGAAAACTGAGAGAAACCGTCTGGTTCTGGTTCTGGTTCTGGTTCTGGTTCTGGTTCTTCTTCTTTTGAATCTCCCCCAAATTCTCCTGATTTATATAACCTCACTTTTATTGACCTTTTTTTCTTCCACTCAACTTTCTCTGAATATTCCGGACCAGTGAAGTCGTCGCTCTTCCTCCTGCTGCCGGTTCTGATCCGACCCACGGACCTATTTTAGAACCAATGTTGGGAAAATACCTGAAAGCCTCAGGATGTTGGTCCTGCGCCGCCGCAGCGTCTTCCAGACGGTTCCTCCGTCTCTGCGCCGTGTGAAACATGACAGAGGTCAACACAGGTCACCGTTTCCATGGTGACTAATTCAGGTGACAAACACTAATTAACAGCAGAGACAAAGAAACTGTGAGGCGAATTATTGTCACTCAGGAGGAGAATGGAGACAAACGACACAATTAAAGTGTGTTTCATCCTGGTTGCCAAGGCAACGGAGGCCCTTTTGTTTGTTGATGACTGAGTGGAAAACATTCAGCAAAACAGCTTAAAATATATTATTAATTTAATTTCAAAGCATAAACAGTTCAATTCTCATCTCCTTCAGAAACACCTACAACCTGTCAAAAAAAATCATTTTTAGTGATTAAATTTCAGCTTTTATGCATATTTTGTGCTTCAGACGGAAGGAAGGAATGAAGGAAGGAAGGAGATAAGGAAGAAAAGAAGGAAGGAAGGAAGGAAGGAAGGAAGGAAGAAAGAAAGAAAGAAAGAAAGAAAGAAAGAAAGAAAGAAAGAAAGAAAGAAAGAAAGAAAGAAAGAAAGAAAGAAAGGAAGGAAGGAAGGAAGGAAGGAAGGAAGGAAGGAAGGAAGGAAGGAAGGAAGGAAAGGAAGAAGCCATTGAATGGTGAATAAAGCAGTAAAACTAGCTGACCAAACTTAGGTTCCTAGGCAACGAGTGGAACTCTGCCACTAGAGTTGCTAGGTAACAGGCTGGTCTTTGCTGGAGGTGCTATTAAGGCGCTTTCACTCTGCAGGAACGGGACGGGTGTGTTCACATTACAACTTGCGTTCCACCCGACCCCAAGCGTTCCAGCAGCTGATTGGCTGGTATTGAGACGAAAATCAGTGTCTGACTCCATAACAACCAGCGGCCAATCAGCTGCTGGTTCTAAGCAGAAACGCTTGGGGCAGGTTAACAGTTACTACGACGACAACAATGGATGACATGGATTTAATTTTGCTGCTCATCAACCTCATACAATTAATTAAATTCCGCCAACAAGCTTCCCTCAGAAGACAAAATGCTGAACGACTTCTACATATTGCAAGGAGAAATATGGAAAAAAAAATATCACTCGTTACAAAATACAGTGAGAGCCAGCTGTCAACGGGAAATCAATGTCTGACTCCATAACAACCAGCGGCCAATCAGCTGCTGGAACACTTGGGGTCGGGTGGAACGCAAGTTGTAATGTGAACACACCCGTTCCGTCCCGTCCCGTCCCTGCAGTGTGAAAGCGCCTTTAGAGTTGGTTTTGTACCAAAATAAATGAAACACCAACCAACTGTTCTAGTTATAGGGTGCGTTCACACTGCAGCCTGAAGTGACCCAATTCCGATTTTTTTGACATAATGTGACCTGTATCCGATCTTTTCATGGCAGTGTGAACAGCTCAGGTCGGATTCTTTTTAGAATGTGATCCATATTCGATACGTATCCGATTCAAATGCAACCATAACGTTCAGGTCTCATTCATCTGAACTGAACGTCACTGATTCTCAACAAATCTCACTATTCTGTGTCCTGATACGTGCACACGTGGGAAGAAAAACGACAACCATGACGACTATATGAGGATTAAGTTGTTAATATGTTGCTTCGGTTGGACAACAACTTCAAATATGTAAGCTAAGCTCCACCGTTAGCCTCCATGTTTACTTCCTCAAACTCTGAGCTCTTCTTCTTCTATGGCGGTTGGCAGAACACTGAGAACGCTGAAGCTATAGCGCCCTCTACTGCGCATGCGGGACACTTTCAGGTTGTTTGCACGTTTACACTGCAGATCACATACTGGTCCATTTACTGGCTGTGTGAACGACCCGGAAAAAAAATCGGAATTGAGTCACTTCAGGCTGCAGTGTGAACGCACCCATAGATATAGATGTAGAAAAGTCGTTAAGACCGATTAACGTGAATAGTAATTTATCGTGTGATGCTACAAATGTATGAGGGATAAATGCAAAATTAACTAAATTTATTCCTCTACCCACTCCTTTGAACGTGTAAATATACTTTACTATTGTTCTGTTGTTTTGTTTGCTTTTGCTTTAAATGTATTTTGTTTGTATATACCACTGTTTATTCTTTTACTACACTGCATTACACATTTTGGTACAATATACATGATAATTATATATGTTCGTGCCTCTGCCTTATCTTTGAAGATTGTTTAGTTTTTTATTAACTGATGCGTTTCGTGGTTGTTTTTGTTTGCGTCAGTGCTCGCCTTCCCTGCCTACCTGCTGGGAATCGACCCCACCAGGCTGCAGGACAAGTTGACTAGTCGAAAGATGGACTCCAAGTGGGGCGGGAAGTCCGAGTCCATCAACGTAACGCTCAACCAGGAGCAGGCGACCTACACGCGTGACGCCTTAGCCAAAGCCCTTTACGCACGTCTCTTTGACTACCTTGTAGAGGTTAGCATGTCATGCCGTCCATTTACAGCCACAACAGGCTAAATTAAACACATTTTGCTCAGCAGAGATTAGTTTTATGTCCATCTGACTGCGCTCTGTGTACTTTAGGCCATAAATAAAGCCATCCAGAAACCTTATGAAGAGTTCAGCATCGGTGTGCTCGACATTTATGGCTTTGAGATATTTCAGGTTAGTGCTTTCACAGCTTACAGGTGCATAACTTTTACAAATAGGCAATAAAACATAAAGTGGTGGCTTTATTTAGTGATTTAATGTGGATTGTGATGTGTTTTTTCTCTGCAGAAAAATGGGTTTGAGCAGTTTTGTATAAACTTTGTCAATGAGAAGCTGCAGCAGATCTTTATTGAACTCACTTTAAAGGCTGAGCAGGTAAACGCAAAATGTTTTTTTAATGTTTTTTCACTAACCTCAATTGTCCCAAATTTCCTGTTTTATTAAAAATGCTTTCTTTTGATTTATTTCCTCAGGAAGAATATGTTCAGGAAGGCATTAAATGGACCCCCATCGAGTATTTTAACAACAAGATTGTATGTGACCTCATTGAAAATAAACTGGTAAGATACTAAATATTTTCCATAAATGAGGAAATATTGACACCTTTGGTAAAGATGTATAAAAGCCCTAAAAATTTGTTTTATTTGTGTTGTACAATCTCACACATAAGGAATTTAAAACATCTAACCTTTATTTGTAGATTTCCTATAAAATCAGTCTAACTAAAGCACTTTTGTAAAACGCTTTATGTATTTATGTTGCTCGCATAATTCATAGCTTTGCATTACAGCGAGGCCCATTTTAGTTTGTCATTATTCAAAATGGGAAAGACATAAAAGCATATAATTCAACGTGTTTAATTCAGACAAAACAATAATTAAGTTTAAAATAATTGAAACCGAAACACACAATGAAGGTTCAGAACCGAATTAAGCTTAAAATAAGATGACTAAAGGTTCTTTTGTTGTTGCTGTGTGGAATAAAACCTGCATTAAATTTCCTCAACATCATTTTCCTAATAATTCCATTGAAAACTGTTCTTTTTTTGTTGTTGTTTAAACATCAGTTTCCCGTAGAGTAAAATCCTGTTTTTATAGCTGTTTTATGGAAACCTTTAAACTGGTAAGGTTGTGGGTCCTGCTTGCAGAGCCCTCCTGGCATCATGAGCGTCCTGGACGACGTCTGCGCCACGATGCACGCCAAGGGCGAAGGCGCAGACGGCACGCTGCTGCAGAAGCTGCAGGCCGCCGTGGGAACCCACGAACATTTCAACAGCTGGAACTCTGGATTTGTTATCCATCATTACGCTGGGAAGGTCAGACTCAACTCATCTGGTGCAGAAATTCCAGTTTTTAAGTTGGTGCTTAAAATGTTAATCACACCAGCAGGAACAGTAACGTGGGAATCACAGGTGAAGTTTAATTTCTCCTCAGGTGTCGTATGATATCAACGGATTCTGTGAGAGAAATCGAGATGTTCTCTTCCCTGACCTCATTGAGCTCATGCAAAGCAGTGAATTGTGAGCATTTTGAGCAATAACAAAGATCAATTTTTTGCAATTCTTCTTGTTAAAATTAATAAAAATCAAATTTCTTGCTTTAGTAACTTCATCCGCAGTTTGTTCCCTGAAAACCTCAACACGGAAAAGAAAGGACGGCCGACCACAGCCAGCTCAAAGATCAAAGTAAGTCGATATATAAATAAGTAAACACTTAAATTTTCCATGTATAACGTATTAAAACCCTGTTGATGCTTCCAACAGAGACAAGCGAATGAGCTTGTGAGCACTCTGATGAAATGCACACCACACTATATCCGCTGTATTAAACCAAATGAGACGAAAAGGCCGAAGGACTGGGAGGAGAGCAGGTCTGCATGCACACTGTGGCGAAGCAAACATCCAGCAGGAGATTATTCCCCGTTAACAAGGATTTCCTGACTGTTTTCAGGGTTAAGCATCAAGTGGAATACCTCGGTCTGAGGGAAAACATCCGTGTGAGAAGAGCTGGATTTGCTTACCGCCGACTCTTCACTAAATTTCTGCATCGGTGAGTTTTATGATGATTCGTGTTTAAATGCGTTTGTTCTGAAAGAAAGCTGAGATGGTTCTGGGTGCGTTTTGGCTCCAGGTATGCCATCCTTACGGCTGAAACATGGCCGTGTTGGAGGGGGCCAGAGCAGCAGGGGGTCCTCCACCTCCTCCGGTCCGTCAACATGGACACAGACCAGTATCAGATGGGACGCACTAAAGTCTTTGTCAAGAACCCAGAATCGGTACTGAGATTTTTGTGTACAGTTTGTGTTTTGTCTTGGCTTAATGTATGAACAAAAAGAGCCAACCTAGATTCTTAGATTATGTTCACATGACAGGCCTTGATGCTCAATACCAATTTTTTTTGCAGATTTTTAATTTTTTTTGTTTTTGTTCATGCTCCTAACTAAACTAGACCTCAGTCAGACTTCAGTGTGATCGGTTTATGTCCCCGGAAGAAGAACATCGACGTCACAGAAGCAGAGCGTTGCTTACAAAAGTAATGATGAATGGAGGCATTTATGGATTGGTTTTAAAGTCTTTTCAGAAATGAGAGCCAACATGTCACAATATCATAAAGTCATAAAGGAAGCTAATAAAAAGAAAACACACCTAGTAGCAAATGCCTTTTCTTCTGGTCAGAGTCAAGAGTGGTGCGACTGTGATGTAAGCATTTAATGACAGACTTCTTTCAAACGTTTACAATCATTCTTAGCCATTACATCCAGATTTACGGCTACTGGTGCAGAATTATGACGCACGGACAAAATATGATATATGACGGTTCAGACCGTAGAGGCTTCGAAAACTATTGGATCCGTTTCAGATTTAGTACATCATGCATATGATTGATTCCATATGCATATTGAAGTGGCTCAGATGGGATTATTTTTGGGGAAAAGATTTTAATTGGCCATTTAAGGTCAAATATGGGTTGCATTTGGGGGAACAAAGCGCATTTGGGTCACATCTGCCTGCTGTGTGAAAGTAACCACTGAATGACACATGAGAGAGTCAGAACCAGTGAGAAACATCTTTCTGAGACTTGCAATTCCCACTGCGGGTTTGGGCTGTTACCCTGATCCGAGGAGTCGACCTCGTCTTGCTCCCGCTAGTCCAATAAGTGGGCAAACATTGCTGTTTTTATGGGATGTACATTTTCTACTACTTTAGGTTCATCCTTCGTCTAGATTAGTCAATACGTTTTCCCCACAGATGATGCTAAGCAATACTAAATAAAAAATGAGTTTTATATTTAACATTATCACATTCCTTTTCTTCTTCAGCTGTTTCTTCTTGAGGAGATGAGAGAAAGGAAGTTCGACACCTTCGCCAGAACCATTCAGAAGGCCTACAGACGGTACAACGCCAGGAAGAAGTACGAACAGATGAGGGAGGAGGGTGAGCAGCGCCGACAGCATGAGTTTCTCCACACTGCTTTTCACACAGCCTGACTTCTGTTTTTTAAACGTGTCCTCACTTCTTCTTGACACGCAGCCTCAGACATCCTGTACAACTCGAAGGAGCGAAGGAAAAACAGCATCAACAGGAACTTTGTTGGCGACTACCTCGGCCTGGAGCAAAGACCTGAGCTGCGGCAGTTCCTGGCGAAGAGGGAGCGCGTCGACTTTGCTGATTCGGTCACAAAGTTCGACCGCAGGTTCAAAGTGCGTGTTACAAATAGGGATTAAAACACAAAAGCTTGTGTTCACTCTTATTCTTCCCCTTTCTTGCAATACACGGTTGTCAGTTCTTCTTTTTTTTTTCTCACACAGTCCATCAAGAGAGATTTGATCTTGACCCCTAAGGGGATCTATCTGATTGGTCTAGAGAAGGTGAAGAAAGGGCCTGAAAAAGGGCAGATTAAGGAGGTGTTGAAACGTAAAATGGAGTTTGCAAACATCACCGGCGTCTCCCTCAGGTAGGCTTCACTTTTATGATGAATAAATGCAGATGTTTCTGTACCAGAGTTCAAAGATGGCTTTCTTTGAAACAATGTTCATGCTAATGTTGCATTTACCAGCAAATTCTTCTGTTAATTTTTTATTTAACCAGGAGAGTTATTGAGAAGAAATTCTTATTTATAATAGCGACCTGGCAGGGAGATTAAACACCACACTTTTAGCAACACTGTTGAGATCATAAAACAATAAAAATATTACTGAGACAAAAGAATAGGATAAAATTTACATTAAATATATTTATCTGAGACGTGCAGGTTTCAGTTAGCATATTTTTTAGAATATCTTTAAGGTGCTCAGCTTTAATACTGCTGAATAATTTGTTTCAAGCCTATATTTTATTAGCCATTTTTATAATGGACAGTGAATTGCACATTCCTAATCGATATGAAATGTATTTTTTGCAGAGATAGATGTGAAAAAGCAACACAAACTGAGCAAAAGAACTGCTTTGCATCAATGTATTTTGATTTATACCAGTAGTTAGAGTACCTCTCCTTAGTTAAAAACTCTGTGAAGATTATTAATAAAACGTTTTTTTTGGTCTGTAAAATGTTAAACACCTTACTACTTTGCATATTGAGCAGATGCCACTCTGTTTCTTATCTTGCCTCGTTGGTTTATTTGCTGATTAACATTTTGTTTTTACATGACCAAAATGTGTCATGAGAAAATGAATCATTAAGTCCAGTCGCATGAACTTCTCTGCAGTGCAGTGTTCCCCATTTTGTACAGTTTATTTATATTAGGGTGTAGTTTTGTTTTTGCACACTTGAACAGAGTTTCTGCAACTCAAACCAAAATAATCTGTTAGCTGAGCAATGTCGCATCCCTGAGTCACTGTGTTAGCAGTGGTAGCTGTAGCAACCCAATCAATTGCGACTCATCTGTTTTCTCTACGTTCGCCAACAGAAAGATAAAACTACTGGATTTTGTTACAATTTCTCAAGCATTGTAAGTTTAGCACATTAAAAAAAAAAAAATTCAGATCTGTCGAAGTTTCGGTTTGCTCTTATTTTGAAGTGAGTGAAAATTACGCAGCACTTCCGTTTCCTCTTCTATTTTTTTTCTCTCTCTCTCTTATTTCACCCCAATAACTTTACTTGTTAAACACGAAACATGGAAATTAAAACACAGGCAGTAGAGGGCAAGATATGAACATAAATACAGTATGTAAGGGTGTTACAAAATTTATTATAATGCCAAAATTTATTTTGTGCTTGGTTTGCAGTCTTAAGGGCAATTCAAATTAAAGTTAGCGCTTTAGCATTAGCTTCCATGTTGGTGCTTTATTGTTAGCAGATTTAATGTTTATTTCTTTAATATCAGTGCCACTGACCCAGTACTAGTTATTACAGTAATCAAACTCTTCTCAGAATTGCTGAACAGTATTTATGCATGTTTCCGCTGGTGTTTTTAGGACTTATTTTTGGTGACGTGCTCTAGTCTTTGAGGTCAGAAGGTCTACTTACTATCACTCTAATCTTATAGCTCACAGATTGTCTTAGCTTCAAGTCTTTGGCTGCTCCAAGACATTAATATTGCAGAAAAAATGACATGCTAGTAAAATAGGAAGATTTGCGACTTCTGGTAAATATTGTCTGGTACATAATTTGTCCTGCTCATCTTGCATCATTTCTAACCCACATCAAATGCTGGCTCAATTGCTCTCATGCAGACATGCTGTGGTTTATTGGGTGCAGCTTGTTACTTTATGTACTGTACAGAACAAATTAATAGTCAGACTTAAATACAAAAGCTCCCCCTGACATCAGTTCCCACATTTAAACTGAGGCTAAATCTCTAAAGGAAGCAGCTAAACAGTCGTTATTTTACAATATACCATAAAACCAGCAATAAATTAAACAGATGAGCACATATGCTGCATAACACCTGCCATCAGTGCTGGGATAAAGCTTCAATTTTTTTTTAATTTATTATGTTTCAGTAATGAGAAAAAAGTTAAGGAACTGACTGGAAGTCTATGTGGTTCTATGAAAACAGAATAATTTCATGATTTCTAATTTGATCTTATTTCTGTTTCTAAGGACTGCTTCCTTTTTCTTTTTTAGTCTTAGGGCAGAAGTTTCAAAGCTCACTTTTCCTCTTTTCAGTTCTAGACAAGATGATTTCTTCATTCTGCACGAGGCCCAGTATGACAGTCTGCTGGAGTCCAACTTTAAGACGGAGTTTCTCAGTTTGCTCTCTAAACGCTACGAGGAAGTGACCCAGAGAAAGATGACCATCTCTTTTTCTGACAGGTAGAACAACATAAAGTGGTCAGAGGCCTGATAAAGCAGAAATAAAAGAATCTGATGCAGATTTTCTGTGTTTCAGACTGGAGTTCAAAGTGAAGAAGGAGGGCTGGGGCGGAGGAACCTCCAGGGTTGTAGTTTTTCAAAGAGGTCAAGGAGATTTGGCTCAGCTCAAACCGGGAGGGAAGACTCTCACCATTTCTGTCGGAGACGGTCTGCCCAAGTCCTCCAGTGAGTCAAGACGAATAATTAAAGTATCTTTGCAGCAAACTTTATCATATCATTCTATGTTCAGATGTTTTAAGATGTAATTTTGTTTTTAGAGCCAACCAGGAAGTCTGGTCTAGACGTTCGAGGAGGAGGGAGAAACCACATATCCAACAGAGGTGTGACTCTCCTTAACCTGAATTTATGTTCTCATTTGCATTTTGACTTAATTTACTAATACCTGGCACAATAGCTGAACTATCGTTTATTATTCTAACAGCTTTAACTAGCACAGGTTTTTCAGATTGCACTTCAAATTCATAAAAGATAGAGCTCAATTTTAAATGGCTCTTAAAGATGCACTGAAAAGAAAAATATAGTAATCCTACTTAAATATATTGCATTGATAGGTCACAAGTGATGATATTAATTTATTAAGTTTATTAAGTTGTCAGGTTAAACAAATGTAAATAAATTAAGTCTAACAAACTTCACTCAGTTAACACAATATTTTTAAATTGGAGCTCTATCTTTTTTTTCAGTGAAATATAAAAAATATACAAACAAAAAATTGGGATTTTAATTTAAAAAGTGAACTTTGTACACTGATTGATAAATTTTATGTTTGTTTTTGGTGAATGTATCTCACAACTAATGAAAATTCAAATTTTACTTAAAAAAACATGAAAAAAAGCAAAGATAAAGAAATGTTTTGTTGTTCTCATGCTATGGCCATGGGGAGACAATCATTAAAACTCCACATGTAAGCCACCCTGCAGCACTGCAATATGTAATGATGTAATAAAATCAACCTTTGAAATGTAATAAAATAATATTTTATTACTAGGTAATAAAATATTACCTTGAAATATTTTGCATACTCTAATAAAACTCTATTAGAGTTTTATTAGAGTATGCAAACTCTAATAAAACACAGCGAACGCTCTGGTTCTGGAAAATGGCCATTATTAAAAGTAAAATGATTAAGATGAACTGGTTCCTCCAGCATGTGCTGCAGTGACCATGATATCAGTGTTTTGGATTGGAGTATCATCAGGAGGATTCATGCAGAAAGAGTCCTAGGAATGGAGATTCTTTTCAGTAGGACAGCATTTGGGTCTTAAAAATAGTTGTTTTTTGCAGGGCTTACACAAAAAATTAGCTGAATTTGTAGAACCAATTCAAATCAGTGCATTTATAAATCACAACAAATATCGTAAACGATTGCCTTGATTATTTGTTATTGTTGTTAGTTGTGACTAAGCTCTAAGCTGCAACAAAAGAAGTCTGGAGCATTAAACTTTATGTTTAAAGCTTCAAGACTTCTGTAAGTTAAGTTCTCTAACCTTTGAGAGGAAAACATGCCTTCTTACTTTTATTTTATTTTTTCTAGCACATGCCAATGGCGGAGCCAACTTTTCTAGAGCCCACCCCAACCAGCAAGCAGATATCACATATTCCTCCCCCCACAAACAACCCCGGCCTCCCAACGCGCCGCTTCCCAAACTGGACTCCCAACGGAGCCGCCGGCCCCCGGCACCGAACCAGCACAACCAGGGGAACCTGGACTTCCTCAACGTGCCTGACCAAGGCATGTCAGGGTAAGAGAGGCCAGCTGGTGAGACGCAGAAGAACAAGAGGTGCTTTGGGAGGATGGGTGCAGCTCTCAATAAAATCAGTGCAAACACGTTGCAACGGGTTGTTAGGACTTGTCAAGGTGAGGCATGTTTGCCGCCATGAGGCGTGACACAACAAAAAGTGCCAGTTTATAAAACTTTCTGTCCTTCGCAGATGAAGTATCGACAGTACAAATAAGAAGTTTAAGGTATAAAATGTAAAGATTGAAAATATATTTCTATAAATGACTGACGGACACCAAGAATAAAGTCATATTATTACGGGAATAAAGTCGTGTAAGATTAAAATCATAATAATATGAGAATAAACATGATAATAACATGACAACAAAGTCAAAATAATAAAGATAAAGTTATTATGTCACCAGATTAAAGGTATAATGTAACCAGAATAAGGTAGAATATCAGAAGAATGAAGGGGTAATTTTATGAAAATTCCTCCACAAAAACATAAATTAAAAATAAAATGAAAAATCTTGAGCATCTTATGAACTTATACTTTTGTATCAGTTTTAAAAAGAAGGAAATGCTTAATCTTTTAACACACGAACAACAAATTATTATCAGTGACAGGGATTTTAAAATATTGTGCCAACAGTTGAGTTAAAGAAGCGCATGGACTTGACGAGCTGGTCGTGTCACATCTTCACAACAAAACCTTTCTCTCTTAATTTACGACTTTCTTCAGTTAACACTGCATCTTTATTCTGCTAGTATTATGACTTTATTCTGGTAATATTATGATAATATTGTCGTAATTCGAAAAAAAAATCTCTTAGTCTGGCCTTAATAATCCATCATACCGATCTATAACAAACTGGTGACAAAATGTTTTAGCCCCTTTAAAGGGACACCACCAGTTTATTAGGTTTATATGTTGGTTACTTACTTTTAATAAATTCACTTCAATTTATTTAGTTTTAGATCACAATGCAAAACTATGGAAGCCCATTTCCGCCATGAAAAAAAAAACTAAACAGGAAGTCATAATTTCGACTTCCAAAGTCATAATTTTGACTTTCACAGTCATAATTATGAGATTTAAAGTCATAATTTTGACTTTCAAAGTCATAATTTTGACTTTCACAGTCATAATTATGAGATTTAAAGTCATAATTTCGACTTTCAAAGTCATGATTTCGACTTTTGATTTCGACTTTAAAAGTCAAAATTAAGATTCACTATTTAGCTTTTTTTTCATGGCGGAAATGGGCTTCCATACTTCAATTTATTTAGTATTAAATCAATGCAAAACAGTCCAGTTTTGCATTGATATGAATCTGCAGAATTCAATCAGAATCAAATTTGTTTTAAGAATCACGTGTTAAAGTTGGTGTAATATCCAAATGTCCAAATTAATTATAAAAAGTTCCCTGTCTAAACAAGGAAGTACTTACTTTGAGAAAGAAAAAAGAGGAAGCTACAAAAACACACAATCAATTAAACAAAATTAAATGAACACATTTAGCTCCATTAAATGCTACAACCTGTAAGAAGACTCAACAAGGAAGCAATAGCCCAGGAGTACTTTCTATGGGACAGAAACTAGAATGGTGCACATAATAAAAACAAGGAGATTAATGGAACCCGTCACCTAGCAACCCACTCGTCGCCTAGCAACCCAGGTTCCAGCAGCAGTACATATTGTTACTTTCTATGGGAGCGTTCACACTGCAGCCTGAAGTGACCCAAATCCGATGTTTTTGACGTGATG
>CAEGAF010155711.1:0-22748 GCA_903067075.1 Micropoecilia bifurca
GGTCCTAAGTTATGGAATGACTTGCCTTTGCAGGTCAGAGAGGCTCCTTCACTGTCCACTTTTAAAGTTCGTCTTAAAACCCATTTATTTTCTTGACTTTCTGTGATCTAGTTTTAAAGTGTATGTTTTTGTGTTTTAACTAAGTTTTTTATTTAATTTTTTTATTATGTTTTAATGTACAGCACTTTGTATCAGCTATGGTTGTTTTAAAGTGCTTTATGAATAAAGCTGGTATGGTAAAAGTAATTACTGCTACGCTCTTGTACCACAACCCAAATATGCTGTTGGTAGTTATTCATTTTCAGTGAGTCCTATGAGATCTGGCTTTGCTTGTGTTCCCCCCCCATCCCTCCCAACATGCTTTGCATTGCTGATTTAAATACACAAATTTGGTTTTATCTGCTTGGCTCCCATTATCCTTTCCTCCCATCATGAAACTGGTGTTTTGGTTGTTGCTCTTTGGTGCTTCTGCAGAGGCTGCAGCTTGTGTTATAAATCAGGTACTTGACTAAAAGGGGTGTCTTTTGTTGTTGCCCCAATATCTTGTTTTATTTTTAAAATCTATTTCAAACTAAGCAGAGCTTTGAATAAATTGTGCAACCCTTGAAAAGGAAGTGAAATGCAGCAGTTCATCGCAGTGCAGGATAAGGATCTCCTAATCTTTCTTATAAATTGACTTTAGTCATCGTAATTTTGTTGTGTAATGGTAATGAACACATTTCTGGTGAAGTGTATCAAAACCTTCACCAAAATGTGTAAATTTAATTAAAATCTCCACCTTTGCAGATCAAGGTTTCATTTTACTCAAACAAATAAAGCAAAATTCTTGTTTTTCATACGTTTTTAACTAGGTGGATGCTTCAGAATGTTTCCAAAATCTCTTATGAGCAAAGTTTTATCAGTATTTCAAAATGCAGAAATGAATTTGCTCAAAGTTTTTTGTGACATTCACATATGTGACTATGTTTAATATTGATTAGTTGAAACCTTAAATGATTCCTTTATGTGCATTATCTGTTTGGGGCAAAAAAGTGTAATTTCTATGTGCCAAATCATGTTTATTTTTTGTATTAATAGTTTGGAGACCCTGTGTTGCTAATGGAAGTTTTATGATAAACATGCCTCTTATAATTTGATTAAATGAGGTCATGCATGACTAGAGATTTTTTTTACAGAAGTGTTTGAAATTATTGCAATGAGATAATTTTTAAATCGTAAAAAGTAGCATAACTTGATATCATTAGGAACGGTAGACGAGTAAGAAACATAAAACGGAGACGTCTGATTCATGTTTTGCAGCTGCCTTCCTGCATCAGAGTTTTGCCGCAGTCACCACGCCAACGCCCGCCCAAACCACCGCTGCGCCACACAAGGACCCCGGTCGGCCTGACAGAGGGAAGTACAACGTGACCAACAGCAACAACACCGTGTGTTTACTGGCTTACATGGGCCTGCAGCTCAACATCACCTACAACTCCACCTCCCAGAACAAGGTGCCCACATGAGGCGACGGCTTAAGCCAAACCTCAGACGACCAGCGACCGTAACCCTCTGATTTGTCCACAGACCGTGCAGGAGGTGATGAACGTCAAGCCCAACGTGACGCTGGCTTCAGGCTCGTGCGAAGCAGACAGGGCGGTGCTGGAGCTGAAGACCGACGCAAATAAAACCGTGCTCACCTTCGTCTTCACTCAGGCGAGTCTCTGCATCACGTTGCAGTTCCCGTACCTCGCCACTAGATGGCAGCGGGAGCTTGAGGTAAACCTGCTCCGTTGCTGTGATGCTGACATGGATGTTTGTCTGCAGAATATGACGTCCGGTACGTACCGCCTGAGCGAAGCGTCTCTGACGACAAGTGTGCTGGATCTGAAAGGTGAGCCGCCTCCTCTGCATCTATCCTGTTGTGTGATGACTTTTTTTTTTCAGTGATGGATGCATTTTTTTTAATTACTGAATTTATTCTGATGGCTCACAAGAAACATGAATTTAACTCGAGTATTTCAGATAATCTAGCGTCGGTCGTCTTCATAATGCCAATCTAGAAAACTTAAAGAAAAATGTGTTTTTATATAATATAGTCAGTGTTTTTATATAATATTCAGTGATGGTTCAGCTTTCTGTGCTCATTAAATCCCAACAAAAGTAAAAATCTAATTCCGAAGACAGACTTTATAAAGTATACAGTCAATATCTCTCGGTAAGGGTGGACATTTATCATGATGGATCTTAGTCCAAGCATTTTGATTTATTGTCATCACTACAAATTCCAGTTTGTATTTTCCAAAACCCCAGATTTTCTGTATTTGTAGGCGTAGTTTTATTTTCTTCAGTGGAAATATCAGTAAATGTTAAATTGAAAACATGACTAAATGTGGCTACTTTGTGCAGTTCAATGATACAAATCACGCAACCTTTTGACTTTGTGCAAATCCCTCGGTATCCAGTCAAAGACCAGGTGCTACTTTAACAATCAGATTGGTTTTTGTTTTATGCATCTACTTTAGTGTTCAGTGGTCACGGAAAGTGGGAACCTCAGAAATGAATTCCTGCAGCTTATTGACTCCTCTGTTTGTATTTTTTGGCAGAGGGGAACTTCTCCGCTAAGAACAGCAGCCTGGACTTCCTGCAGGGAACTCTGGGATACTCCTACATGTGCCGCATGGAGCAAACTCTGACTGTGACCCAGAATTTGTCCATCAACACTTTCCAGGTGCAGCTGCAGCCCTTTGGGGTGTCAGGAAACGCTTTTGGAGCAGGTAAAAACAAACAACCACGCAGCGACGCATGGTTATGACAACGAAACGATGACCGGAGAGGCTCTGATCCTTACCGTTGTCGTTCCTTTCTCAGCTGTGGAGTGCCAGCTGGACGAAGACGACATGTTGATCCCCATCATAGTGGGCGCAGCTCTGGCGGGGCTCGTCCTCGTCGTGCTCTTGGCCTACCTCATCGGCAGGAAGCGGAGCCACGCCGGCTACCAAACCATCTGAGCTCATGGAGCAGCTACCAGATGCTGGAGTGGGGCTTCCCCCATCCTGAATTTAACCACTCCATCTTTCCCCTCCCTTTCTGTCCCTTCATCCTTTATCTATCTGTGTGTTTATGCTTCTTCTTCGGCTTCATCAGTAACACTAGACATGTGCTTTCTGAGCTGACTTCTTTCTTACTAAAGGGACTCGGCTGGGGGATTGTAATGATTCTTAAAACTCTTCACTGACACCCAGTAAAGCAGGGATGCATGTTGATCAGAGCGTCGAGCTGCATTCTTCTATTTATAATTTTTGTTATTATTTTCTTGTGAAGGGAAGTGGGATTTGAGCAGATTACTTTTCCTTTTTTGGGTGGGCTTTTTTTGTTTGTTTTAAAAAAGGGAAATTTTCTGACGGTTACATTTCATTAAACAAACATTTCTAGGTCACGGGAGAAGTTGTTAGTTTTTCAGCCCAGTTTTGGGTTTTGTTTGTTAAAAGGGAAATATGTTTCATTGAAATATTTCAAAGTGGCCAAACACTCGTGTCGGTGTTGCTTGGTGCCTTCCCAGCCGGGATGTGGATGGGATCCAGTTAAAGCCAATATCACACAGGAAGTCCCTCACTCTGTGTGCTGCCATGGAAGAGACTTGTGTCTCGCATGGCCTCCATGTACTGTTACTACAACTAAAACATGCATTGTTACAAGCTAGAATTAAATATTTATGCATTGTTTTTTTTTGTTTTCCCCTCATCTTAATAGACACATAATGATTTAATAATGTTTTATTGGACTTGTTTGAACTGTTTTTTTTTTTGTTTTGTTTTTTTAAAGGAGATGTCAATAAAATTGAAAGAAGGAAAGACGTTGTCTGTGTTTGATGTTTTGCCTTTGTCGCTGGTCAGACTCGTTTCTGGTTGTTTGAACTGCCTAAAAGTGGAAGTGAAATAACATCAGCGACGCCTGGCAGAGAAACGCGGAACATCACAAAATGTAAATATCAGTGAAAGAAACTGTTATACAACTATTGTGCAGTGTTAAGAGCAAAAAGAGACATTTAATAATATTCAAAGTCTTAAACTGATGGGTTGAATTCATAACTCAATTTTCCAGGATATTGGGTGAAATTTTGAAGCTGCTTTTTTTTGTATTAAATGGCTAATTTTTACTTTGTTCAAAATTATAGATCTCAGCTATTTTACTTGGGTCATAAAAAGCTTAACTGGAACCAAATGAAGTTTAAATGGTTTTCAAAGACAAAAACTAGAACAAGCTTTGAAAATGAGGAACATTAATTTTAAAATAAAAATCTGGGAAGTGTGGTGTGCATTTAAAGATGTCTCTCAAGCTGCTGTGAACATCCAGAGGTTGAAGCTCAGTCTGATGGGATTAAGAGCGTGTTAATTTTAAAATCTCTTGATCCTCGTTTGAGCTAGGGTCTAAACTTTAACATAATGCTTCAATCTAATTGTCTTGTTTTGTGTTTAGGGTCAGTGTCTTGCAGACTGAAACCTTGGCTGAAGGTTTGGCTCCATGCAGCTCACCATCCCTATGACTTTAGGGTATTGGAGCATCATTTTCATTGTGTTTCTCTGCCAGGAGACCCAATAAAATAGTTTGTAAAGCTTTAAGCGTAATACTTGTTTGTTATATACGGTGCTATGCTTAAATTGGTCAGGTTAGGTGGAGATTATGTGGCTCAGTGCCTGTACTCTGAAGAACACATCCTTGTTTTTGCTTTAGTTTTCAGGAATACAAAAAATTTGATCAGTTTATATTTCCCCTTTGATTAGACATAATGCCTGAAGATTTCATAAATACCCCTTGTGTAAAAGGCTGGTGTTCTTTCCATGTTGGTTACAAAAAAACTAAATGTCATAAAGGGCAATATATTTATATCATCCTTATTTGTGTCTAGAATTAAGATTTTTAAAATGAGGTTCTGAACCTCCATCTCTTAGATATTGCAACCCTTCAGAAGTCATGTACCTGTTACTAGATCTAAAAAGCTCATCAAGACTCGATTGAGCTCAGACTAGCTGAGATTTTATCATTTTCTGAAGATTTTGGATTAAAAGGCATTTCGAACTGTAAAAACTACAGATTAGGAGCAAATTACATTGTCACTTCCAGCTAAATCAGACCCTTTGTGACCTCTTTTCTGTTAACAGCTGAAACAAACAGTATAAACATCTCGCCAAAGTCAAGCTGTACAATTTTACTTCAGTTTAACTCAGGAGACACAAAAGTCTTCATGGGAACATTTGGACAAAAATGTGGCAACAATACAAGTATGAAAACGACGCTAATACTTTTAGCAAATAAAAATAAGCTTCACTGTAGGAAAAGCAGGTTTTTTAGATAAAATCTAAAGGAAAGGCTCAGAAAGTTCACACCAAGGCCTCTGAATTACAGTGTAATAAATCTTTGTACCTCACAGTATCAGAAATCAACCAAAAGCTCTGCTAATATATTGAGCAGCAAGCAAAACGGGGCTTCTTTCTTCTGTTTTATTGCCTCCAGGCAGTTCTGTTGCACGTTGCTTTTGCATAGATTGTTTTATAATTTAAAACTAGTAAGGAAGATAAAATCGGTGGGAGAGGAGACTAAACCTCACGGCTGTCGGGATTCATCCTCCAGGATTTGTCTTCTGCATTTCTCTCTCAGTTTATCAACAGTTGCCATCGACAGGGTCCCAGGTTCTGTGAATATTTTCTGTAGGAAAAAAAAAAAAACATGTTCTTTGTTAGAATAATGTACGTAGATAAACTAGTTGGACTGATGAGCTCGCGCCCTTCTTCACCTGCATGAAGGTGTGACAGTCCAGAGTGAAGGATCCGCACGTCATCTGCTTGAAGCGCTCGCACACGTCGGGCAGTGATCGCGCCCTCAGCAGCTCCGTCTGCTGGTGGAGGATCAGAGTCAGAGCAACTCTGAAGAGAACCTTGGATCCCTCGTAGAAAAGACAGTCCCAGATCCTCAGGACCGTCTGGGGGAGAGAGGAACGTGGAGGATTTGATGGTCCTGACGTTGATTCTAGGGGGGGTCAGTGAGTTTTTCCCCCTTACCTCTATGGGGAGGATGTCGATGTAGAGGCAGATGAACCAGCGCGACACCACCAGTGTCCATATGCCGGGATACTGGGCCATGAGCTGCCCCACCGCGGGGGCCTTGGTCTTCACCAGCTCCCCGAGAACCTCCTGGTCCGTCTTCAGCCCCAGCATGGCCGGGCTGTAGTAGTCTGAGCGGCACGGTTAGATTACCGTTAATCTTTTGTTTTTTTAGTTTTACAGATTACAGAAACCTCGCAGTTCAAGTGTTCTCACTAAAAGCAGACCGCAGTGTGCTAACTCAGTGGTCCCCAACCCCCGGTCCGCGGACCGGTACCGGTCCCCCCGCAGCCTGTCTCCAGTACCGTCAGTGGCGCAAAAAGTGGGTATGCAACGCACAGGGGCGCAGCAACAGAGGGGGCGCCTAAACACCGTCTGGAGGGGGCGACGCGCCGATGATGTTTTCTCATACACTTCACACTTCAGCGTGCCTCACACTCCTTCGCCTCACGCACATAACGAGGTAAAAGTAGCGAGTTTTGCCCTTCACGTATCGTCGCCCCGGGGGGGGGGGGGGGGGGGCCGGGCCGGATGGGGGCCCCGAGTCTGGAGGAGCCAGGGGGGGAGGAATGGCTTCAAGTCGCTTAAATGTCGGATTATAGACAGAGAAAGTGCGTGAAGGTGGTGGGGCGATTCATGTTTTCGCATCCACCTAGTTGCGCCACTAGGTACCGTTGACAAACGCGCCATCAGAAACGTACATGTTTCACTAGCTCGCTTGATGTCGACAGCAAACCATACCAACTTTATTTATAAAGCACTTTAAAACAACCACGGCTGATGCGGGGTGCCAGGCGCGGGGCTGCGGGGGGAGGAGGGGGGGCCGGGCCGGATGGGGGCCCCGAGTCTGGAGGAGCCAGGGAGGGAGGAATGGCTTCAAGTCGCTTAAATGTCTGATTATAGACAGAGAAAGTGCGCCCTCGCCTGTTGAGAAAGGTGTATTTAATATTAAAGTTACCTTCCCCAATGGAATATATACTAGTCAGCCCTAATGGCTGTTTTACTCACGGTTTAGCCGAAATGCTTCCTGGGTAAGAATCAAGACAAACGCGGCACTACAACAGTTTCAGTTTCATTCAGTTTCCAGTAGCGCAGTCGATGCCGTTAGGGGCCTGGTGATTCGTTAGGGGCCCGGTAATTGGCCCCGCCCCCCCCGGCCCGACGCTGACTTGTTCCGCTAGTGCAAAGTGCTGTACATTAAAACACAACATAACAAGAAATAAAAAAAAAAAAAAAAACTCTTACACACAACCAACTGTGAGGCGCGGAGGTGGAAGCGTCACGGTTTGTCCTACAATCCACCATGAATTCAAACCAGTCAGCCGGACGTGCGCAGCTGTTTGCGTTCATCCGCCTGAGCGGATCTTTCTTCTTCGTCAAGACGCGAATAAATCTACCTGGGAGTATCCTGCCCAGCAACGCGTCCATGAGCCAGAAGGACTTCTCTTCATCCTTGGTGATGATGATGAGGTAGCCTGCAATGAAGTTCATCCCCTGGGAAAGACGAACAAAACTAAATGTTCAGCAGATAAATACAGTAAAAGGTTAGTTGGGTAGTTTTCTTTCTTAAATAAAGGTATGTGTATTTAAAGATGATCAAATAACTTAAGAACATTTAGAGCTCTGGAAAAAAAATGAAGAGACCACTGAACCCCATTGAAAACCTCAAAGTTATTCCACCAAATATTGATATCTAAACTCTTCCTGAGTTCAAACTTTAGTGCTACCTATATGAATATTAACTTGTTTTCTTTGCATTATTTGATGTCTGAAAGGTCTGAATCATTTTTTTCATTATTTTGACCATTTCTCATTTTCTGCAAATAAATACTACATTTGTGCTTGAAATTTCGAAAACATGTTGTCAGTAGTTTGTGGAGTAAACAATGTTCTTTTTTACTCAAACTTATACACATTAAAAGTAAAATCTGAGAAACTCTTATTTTTTTTCCCAGAG
This sequence comes from Micropoecilia bifurca, assembly GCA_903067075.1. Taxonomy (NCBI): domain Eukaryota; kingdom Metazoa; phylum Chordata; class Actinopteri; order Cyprinodontiformes; family Poeciliidae; genus Micropoecilia; species Micropoecilia bifurca. The sequence continues at coordinate 8,038 of CAEGAF010155711.1, forward strand.
CTGTTTGTGGAGAAGTTAAGAATCGAATCATTGAATGCTGAAAATCTCCAAGGTTAACATCTTAAACTTTTCAGGTCAAAGAGTCAAATTTAAAAAAAAACAAACAAACTATTAAACAGCTCCCATTTAAAGACAATAAGCTGCTGAGTTTTGCACCCCTGAAATATAGCAGCTTGATGAGTCTTGGCTGGTAAATGAAGCCTTATTCAGGCTGATCAAACAATTAGGCCCATTGGAGAGACAATTACACAGCAAGAAAGTATCAGGTCATAAAAAACAAACTGAGACTCAAAGACATATTGCTGTCCAGGAGTCAGATTGCTGTCCAAATGAAGACACACCTGCCTGAATGTAAATACTGAGGGTGTGCCTTAAGATGCAAACCACTGGCAGGAGTCAAGAACAAGAAAATATTTCCAAGGGAAGATCTTCAGAGAGGTTATGAAACAACATTTTTCAAAGACCAAAGGACTTTGGAGGCAGTAAGAAGGCATAGTTGAAAGAATACATTTTAGATAATGGCTGCTTCTTTAAATCCCATTAAAGTTAACGGCCTGTCCTGTAGAACGGAGGTGAGAGGAGAGCGGAGCGCCTTGCCCACCTGGCAGTAGCCCACGGCCTGGTTGTGGTGTCCGTATGCCAGCAGCACGTTGAACAGGACCTTCTGCAGACCCTCCTCTGCTCGGCTCTTGAAGAGGATGTTGTCAGGAAAGGTCCGGTGCATGTCTGCCCACAAGGCAGAATGTCACCGGTTTTGAGACATAAAAACGGTTGATTTCTTTTCTTAAATGATGACTTTGAGTGCATAAAGCAGGATGGTCACACCTGTGTGAATGGTCTCCTTCAGCTTGGCGTCGTGCTCCTTGGCTAAGAGAGCCTGGTAGTAGCCCGGCTTACTCTCCAGCTGTTCCTGAGCGCCACTCGCTGCCATCCAGATCCTGGCTCGGTGCTCGTTGGGGACGCCTTTACGCACAAATCTTTTCACTTAAAAAAAACAAATCCAGAAGTAGATTTTCAGAGGTCACAGTGACTGGCAATAGCATTCAGTCCCTTTGAACCGTTCATCTTCATATCATGTTACAACCACAAACTTCAATGTATTTTATCTTGATTTTATTTGACAGACCAAAACAAAAGTTACTTGGTCTGAAAAACCCTAAATGAAACAAAGTGCGATCTAATGCTTTAATGCTTTGAAAAGTCCCTGTATTCAGAAAATAGAGTCCACCTGTGTTATTTAAATCTTGGTTCACTTGCATCGTTTCTGTGAAGGCCTCAAAGCTTTGCTGGAGAACATCATGAAATCGAAGAAACACAGCAGATAGATCGGAGCACAGAAAATGATTTCAAAACTGCACATTTTACCAAAAAGCCTGGATACAAGGGCTGACAGGGTTCTTCAGTTAAATGAAGGAGAAACTTAAGCATATATTTTTGGACCAGTGAAAATAACTTTAACATCATAGCAGATCCTCTGACCTCTTTATCATTTGGCTAAACTTTCTGCATGTCAAACACATGCAAGAGGTTTGATGCTTTAAGACTATAGTGCAAATGAGAACCCTGTTTTTATTGCAGAGTGCCAAGATAAAAACCATTGTTGAAAGAAAATCGTGAGAAATCTCATTTAAAGTTTGCGACAGCGATAGCAAATGTGGAAGATGCTTTGGGCAAATGAATGTGATCAAATCAACAGCGTCCGTTTGCATACCGTGTTCTACATGTGGCCAAAAGGTTAGAGAAACAAAACACTGGACATCACCCTGAACCCACCGTCCCTAATATAAAGCATGGTGGTAGCAGCATCATGCTGCTGAGATGCCGACCTTCAGGATCTGGGAATCTGGTTGGAGGCGACAGGAAGATAAATGGAGCAGAACATCGGGGCATCCTGGAAGAAAACCTGTTCGAGTTCATCTTCCAGCTGGCTAGTGACCCTGAACATGCAGCGAGAGCTACGAAGGGACGGTTTAAATCAAAGTGTGTTCGTGTGTTAGAACAGCCCAGTCAAACTGTTGCGTTAAGTGACTAAACTCAATAGTCCCTTAACTCAAGTGTAAACTTGTGTTCTACGTCCTGCTTTGAGTTGGTTGGCCTCTCAACACCTGAAATCTCGATTAAATGCTTCGAAACGGTTTCATGGCGAGGCGGAGTGAGCGCTTGTGTGAGGGTCTGTACGAATTGAAGTCTGTACCCGTCTGGTTCTTCTCCACGCTGGGTTTGTCTTGCAGGAGCTGGGACCACCTCATCGACCTTCTGTTGAGGACAGTCACGTACTCGTTCATCATCTCTTTGTAGGAATCGTAATCGTGTCGCCGTTCGAAGCCGTAGGGGTCGATCCTGCGGGGACGAACACAATCCCTCTCTCATCAGTGCACAAAGCTGACAGAAAGAGCCAGACCCTTGACCCGTCCGCCTCTCTGTGTCTTCCTGCTGCACAGCCAACTCCCCAGGCTGCCTCCACTGGGTTGGGTTGCTGCAGCCAGGTGATCGAATGCCCCAGCTGGATGAATAGTTAAGTATTAAATTACGCCCGAGTGGAGTCGGGAGCAGTCTGTGTTCTTTGATAAACACCAGAGCATCTGTTTCTAATGGTGGCCTGATGGATTAAAAGAGAACAACAGTGACCCGAAGAGGAAGAAGGTGATGCAAATAGGCCTGCTGCATAAGGTCACCCACGAGGAAGCAGCAGGCGCCTAGACTCTCCCCGATCTAATAGCGAGAATATATCAGAAACGTTTACCTGTCAGAGTCTTCGCAGCACGCCGGCGGCTGAGCTGCATCTCCTTTCGTTTCTCTGTCCATCGTGAGACAGCTCCGGTCATCCACTGAACATACAAACAACCTCCCAACATGAAGGTTACTTCATCCCCAAGCGCCCAGGGAGCAACAGGCTGCTGTGAGGGTAAATAACAAAGCAGCCGGAGTTTTCAGTGGCTCACCTTACAGCTCGCTCTGAGAGGAGGGGCCGCACCGCAGAGGTAACATCCACGCAGGTGTGCACTTTATTTGCACAAAACAGACGGAGGGAGAGAAGCTCCTCCTGTACGTGACGATTTAATACGAGCGGCAGTTCAAAGTTTTACGTTTGGACTCGAGGCGATAAAAACGAGACACAGAAACCCTGAAACCTGAACTCAGATTTAGAAACCAACAAAAGTCTGAAACTTATTTCTTGCAGATTTCATACCATCGATTTAACCATCACCAAACATACAGCAGTTTTATTCAGATCAACAATGTATAAAAGAAAGTAGCAATTATGCCTCCCACTGTTTGTAATACAGCATATTACAGTATTGTTTATAGTGGTAATTTATACTTATATTGATGTAGTTGCACCTATTCAACCACCAATGCTTTTAAGGTTTATAGTCAAATCTCTAAAATTATTAAACGTTTAATTGATTACATAATAGGATTATATCTAAATTCAACAGAAAATCCTACTTCCAATTGTTTCTGGAGTCTCAAAATTAATTAGCGGTGAATAATCAGCACATATTTGCAAATCTAGAGTGGCCTCAGTTGAACCCGAGGAGTTCAGTGGCATCAGCAGTGGCAATGCTTTAAATATTGGCCAAATTAAGGAAATTATCCAAAAACTTCAGAAACCACACAATCCTTAAGGAATTTTAGCCGCTGTTTTAAAAAACACTGACATGATCTTGAACACAACCATGCATTGTGTTTGAATTGGAAGAAAAAGTGTCAAATTTATCGTGCTGCTGTATGAAGACAGAATGTTTTTGACCTTTCCCAGTACTGTATATTATTGGCAACATTGAGAGTAAATTATTACAATGATCTGTACACTGTCCATGAGCGCCCCCATGAGGTCAAATTCAGAATAACTTACCCATTAATCACAAAATGGGTCAGACTGCTCTGCTTTTGGAGCCTCAAGCATTAGAAGCTGAGTGACCTTCGTAGCCGCAGACAGAGAGTCTGCATAGCGTAGCATGGGACGAAGTTACATTCCTACTGAGTCACTGTGAAGACATTTGAATGGTATTGATGTTAATTCCAAAAACATATATGATGTTTTGTCATATTTTTGACTTTTCATAAAAATTAACGACAGAGTGAAACAGGTTGTTGTCTGATTACATGTACAATTGTTTTAGATATGTAGAAAATGAAACTAAACCAATATTTACTTAAAGCAGCACATCCTCACAAGTAAGTGAAGGCAAACATACAGTAAATGTGCCTGGAGTTCTGGGAAAACATCTATTAAAATTTCTTTATAGACTCAAGAATAGCATTTGACTCATTGGAGTAAAACTCTGTGACTTTACACTGACTTTAAAGCATAAATAGTGGTAAAATTATAAAATTGTTTGGATCCAAACAAATAATTCGAAGGTCACTGATAAAGTTGATCAGTTCTACAATTAAAAGGTTGCTAATAAATTTAAAAAGTAGTAATTCATAAACAACTTATGATCATGTCTCATTTCTTACCTCAACATTAAGAAAATAGATTTAAAAACTGTCTATAATCAGTCTAGAAAACTAATACGAGTCCTTTAACAATCCTCAACGAGACAAAAAGAGTTCCTAATGCAAAACAAAATAAATATCTGATATCTTGAATTCATTAATTAAAGGTAAATAATTGAAATAAAGGTGGTTGGAGTAAAAAAAAAATCTGAATCAATATTTTAACCCATTATTACACAAATTAAGAGCAGCTCCTTTAAGGTAATCATAGTTTCCCAATAAAATATAGTGCCCAATATACATTTTATTTAAGAATAAAATAAAGCATCACCCAGCTCTTATAAGAAAAAAAAAGACACAAAGAGGACAAGCAGCAACTTCATCAAAACATCGAGAACAAATGAGCTCTAGTTTAAGACACATGGTCGTCTTCTTCTACCGCAGATCAGTGGCACAAGGTGTCCTGCAACGTGAGTTCGGTTTATGAACAAGCTCATCTGGCTCATGGCAAATAATAATTTTAAAAAAATTTAAATACTTTTCACAACTGCATCACCATATTTCTGCTTATACTTTGCTGCACAGCTGTATTCTGGGACATTTCCATGATCAGTCTCATCAAACAAATAAGCTAAATACATCTAGGATTATGGAAAAACTCATGCTTTATACTTCTCTCTCAGATGAGCGATATACTTAGGCTACAAAAACGATGCATCGACAACACAGTCTGAAGTTCACTACCTGCAGTAACACTGAAACGGATTGGATGGGACAGGTACAGAAATATCAGACAGGCATTTACTCTTAAGGCTTACTCTGCTGTCCTGTCGTGGCTTTCTCAACTTCAGAAGAAAAAAAAAAAACAACTTCCTGCTGCCAAAACACACAGATTTATGCCATGCAATCCTACAGGTTGAGCGTTTCCTAACTGTAAAGTTTGAAAATTAGGTTTTAGAGTGACACAAAGACTGCTGAGGGTGTCGTCTGTTAAAAATAATCATAAAGAAATATCTCTTTTTTAGACTGATTTCAGTTTTTCTTAAAGAAACAGTGGAAAAATTCGATTACATTATATTTACAACTAGGCATGGGCCGGTATGGGATTCTAACAGTATGATTTTTTTATTGAGTGAAGTCGTAACAGTGTCAGCACAAATTTAAAGCTAAAGTTTTGAGATAGTTTAACTTGCTTCTATTCCAAACAATCCTTGCAATGTTTGCCAGTTGTATTTTTAAAACAGTCTAATTGGTATTTTTATGTCAGCATGAATAAAAGGTGGTTTAATTTTTTTAGCCGACTGTCCAGCAGTGCTCAGCAACATATTTTGGAGGGACAAGGTGGCTTTACTTTGCACCAAATATGTTATTTGCAACACAAAATTTTTTCATACAAATTAGTATTTTTTTCCATAAGATAAAAAAAATATATAGCAACATTTTTTTCAACCATCTGACCAGCAGTGTGCAGTAACATTGTGGAGTGACGAGCATGGCCAATGGCCGCATTTTTCGAGACCAGAAATACTTGCAGATGGTCAAATCATGCTTTTTGTAAAGCATGAGAAAAATGCAGCAGCTTTATTTTTTAGCTAGATGACACACAATTTGCCCAGAAAAAGGTGGGGGAGGGGCTGCACTGCAATGTGTGTGCTGTATATATATATATTTTATACAAATACTTCAAAACAGTAGAATAAGTCTTTATAAGCACTAGAAATAAGGAACAGATTTGATTTTCTTTTTTTAGCCAGTGTTCAGCAACAGGTGGGAGAGGGGCCGGTCTGCATTTATCTGTGTTAGACACACCTGGAGAAAACTCCTCACTTGGGCACTTTTTCTGGCACCTCAAATGTCTTTAAATAATAATAATAATAATAATAATAATAATAAATTGCAGACATAAAGTTTTGAACCTGAAACGTTTCCGAACCGACGTTACGCCTCGACAGCCGACCCATGCCTACGTACAACCACTCAGAACCGAAATTATCCAGACAAATGAGCGAGTATCAGTTATCTAAATTAAAGCACTGCCTTTACTTTAGTGAAACTTTATTTCTGAAACCAGTCCGAGGTGACGCAAAATGATTTTAGAACATGCTTTCAATGAGCTCACAACTCCATGACTGGACATCCACCGAGCAAATAACCAACAGCATTATTATCCATAATATTGAGGCATCACCGTTTAGAGATCTGAGCATTTTACTGTACATAAAACAATCATCTTTTTGCATTTTATAAATTGAACATAATTATATTATTCTTCTTATAGCTCTCTTTGTCATCTGTCCCATTAGATACAGTATGTACAGTTAAAAACTGCAACAGTTCTGTTGGTGCTGGTGTCGCGAGCACTCTGTCCCGAAGCTGGAGTTAAGACATGGGATGTTTGCACAGTCACGCAGAGCTTCATATACCAAAACAAAGTGGAAGAATCTTAAAGCACACGGCTCTCTTCTGTCCTGTCCGTTTTAAAGAACGCACAGCGGGTGAAGCTCGTGTCGGCGCCGTGTCCTGGTCGGCCCAGTGGTGAGGCTGTGGCGCTCGTCCCGGAGCGCAGCGCAGGCGGCCCCTCCGGGACGCCGAGACACTGGCGATGTCCGTACGCCGCCTCCGTCTCAAGGAGACCGAAAATGTGGCCAGTTTGTTTCTCAACTCGGCTCCCTGAAAGACGGTTTCAAGTGCTTCCGTTTTCTCTTCTGAAGTCTACAGTTTGTTTTTTTTCCACTTTTCTTTTTTGTACAGAGTCTTAAAAAAACTATGATGTCGCTGTGAAAGAAACAATGTTCTGGCTTTCCAGAGTCGGGATCGGATTTAGAGAGTTTTACGTTTGGATCCTGTAACAATTGGTCGAGCGAATTCCACAAAATCATCTATAAGGACGGGCCAGGCACCTTCGGAGAGAGCAGAGGTACAGCGTTAATTAACTCGTGATGCAGCAGAGAACAAGAGACGCCTTGTGTGCATTTTCTTACTGCAGACTCACCTTCCTCATCATAGTTAGACATGTCATCTGCAATCATGTTACCAAAGTCCAACAATAAGTTCCACGTGTCCTTTGGGATGGATCGTTTATGATGTTCCTGCAACGGACAAGAGCTGATGAAAACGCGGCTAAACGCATCGCTTTACACCTCGATTTCCCCTCGTCTTTAAAACAAATACATCGTCATATCACAACGGAGCTCAAACTTCTTCGAAGCAGCACAATAGTGATGGATCAACCTGTCGAATTAAATCCAACAAATGTTTTATTTCAATCCACCCGGTTTCTCTCTCTGGTTTCAAAAGTGGGACATTTAAAGCAAAATTAGATTATTTGGAACTTTTTCCAGCATCTGGTGGCTTTGTATAATGCTATGCATAAATAATAATATATTGGTTTCACTTTTTGTTTCTGTTATAAGTTTCAATTCAGCAATCACCAACTGATTCCAAAGTTCAGATTAAAGATCTTCTTGAGTTAGCATGTCAGATTTCTTGATTTTTAGTTAGCATTGCTTTAAATAGACATGTCAACTTATATATATATATATATATATATATATATATATACATAAAACCAGCGGGGCTGTCAGGACACCATGTAAGGTAATAACTTCCTGTGTAACAGCATATTAATACAGCCTCCGTCTGGCGTCCTGCATTTTTCTCTGAACGTTTCCCACTAAGTAAAGGTGCTCATGTCTACCAGCCTACAGCTAATTATGGGGCTTTTCAATCCTTCTCAAACACCTAAACACAATGGTCCTCCAGGAATTTTAAGTTGCTCTTCCCCTCATCAGCCTTAGCTTAATGTTTTGAGACATTTTTGGCCAAAAAAGATACTGAAATTATTTTAAATCTTCATAAAGTTTAAACCCTAAACCTGTCAAAAACGATGAAAGTTAAATATCTATGTTAGCCAACTGCTTCCTCGTAAAAGTTTTAGAACAAAAAAACACAGATTTATGAAATATTCACCCATATTTGATCTGTTAGATTTGTTTTTACATTTGCTTGCAGAGATCCAAAGGTTTCCAGCCCAAATTCACCTACTGCCGAGGAGCATGGAGAACGTAAGTCCTGATGAGGTGAAGACTGCAGCAGTCGGAGTTATGTATTCTCCGATGAACTACAATAAATGTTATTTAAGTAAGGTGTATCCTGGCTCTCTTTGTCTGCAGTACATTTGGTGTTGGCAGGTAAAGCAGTAAAAAAGTTATAAGTTAGCTACAATGCTTTCAGTAAACCTTCTTAAGATGGAGTTTATCCAGTAGCTTGATAGACGACCAATTAGCTGCATCTGCTTCACCACATTGCCACTTCCGTTTCTACTGAAACACTTTTCCCATTAAGTTGTTTGTAATAAACAAATACTTAATGGGAAGAAGATTGAAGGCTCGCCTACTCTGGACAAACGATATTGTCATAAGATGCTCCATACTTGAAATGTGCACTGGGTTAATGCACAATTTTTATTTTGTTTCCTTCAAATATGTATTTCAGCTGAAGTGTGCTTATTATTTATAGAATAAGCTTAAAAAATATGTATTATGCGTTATCTTTAACAGGTCTGAGAGTCGCTGTGTATTACAGTTATGCAGAGTGTGAATGTATGGTACGTTAAATATTATGTCCTGTTGGATGCTACGTCCAAACAATCCTTTGTAGGTTTGATTTACTGATAGAAAATAATTTTGACTCAATGTATCTGGCAGCTCTAATTTTCACATTAAAAAATCCAACAAAAAAAAAACCAGGAATTGAGATTCATCAGCAGCTGTTATGATGTCGGCTTTTACACCCCTGTGTGCAACACAGATGTTCATAGTAAGGTCCAAGAGCCATTTTAAGCAAGTTCCTGACTACAAAAATGAAATACATGAGGACAAAACTACAACTTTTCAATTAAAATCTACTTTAAAAATGTTAGATGCAACATAAAGTGATCTTGTTTACCAAACTTTCTGGTTTCCTCCTATTTTCATGGTAAACAGAACCACGTCTTCTCACTAAATTCTGCTTTTAATTGCTTTATTAAAACTTGGCTAATTACAGCAGGTGTTTTCAAATGAAGACTGACCTAGGTCCTGTTTTTATTGCTGAGATTAGACTAAATGTCTCTCGGTTTTCTTCATTTGAGCTCAAAATTCACACCAAAAAAATCTGATTAGTTCATTACTTTTAATTAAAATGGGTCATGCTTAGTCTATTGTTGAGTAGATAAAAAGACTGAAAGTGAGAACATTTCTGGTGATTTTAGGTTTTAAGAATAATAATATTTTTTTTAGCATGCAAGTCCTTTTGAGCTTATGATTTTGGCCCAGGTGACAAAAAGTTTGTACACCCCTTGCTCAAGATGTCTGGACTGAACCACAACCCCACAGATTGAACCCTTAACGACGGATTGTGTCCAGTTTCTTATCTTTCAAATTAAAGCTGAACTCAACCCATTAAGTAATTTCAGGTCAGTAATGTAATGCACAAAAGCTAGAGACTGCACAGGCTTTCAAATCGGGTTATTATAAGGCATGAATGATGGGATATGAATTACTGGCACCATTTTCACTCACCAAAAGAAATCTATTCCAAAGATCAAGGAACTTAAATCGTCCTGACAGAACCAGGTTCCAGTAGGCTACGGCCATCTCCAAATCTGCAACAAGAGGAACGGCTCAGATTTTTAATCTGCTCAAAACGAGACCTCATCTCGGCTGACATTCGCGCAATTTAACCTACCGAGACCTTTCTGTCCAGGATTTTTGGCAAAGTTAAAAGTGAACTGGTAGAAGTCTTTGAACTTCCCGCTGTCTTTTAGCTCCTGCTCTAATCTTGGCAAAAGGGCTTTCAGTTTTTCTGGACTGTCGCACCTATAAAACAAAAAACAAACAAAAAAAACAGTCCAGTTATGTCGAAAAATTACCCCAGGCTGGCATAACCCAGCCAGTCGTGACAGGACCGCCTGGATGCTGAAGACGATCTGGCCGACAGACTCTCAGACACGAGCCTTAAAAGTCCAAACATTGCAACTTTCTCATTGAGTCATCACACGAAGACACAGAATACCCGGCCGCGGGCGGATCTATATTTAGCCGGCCTTCCCTCCCTCGGAGCTACAGCAGGAGAACCACCAGGAGATGAAACTAGGAGTGCAAAGCAGGCTGCTGATAAAAAAAGAAAGAAAAACAACACTCACCCCAGTTCTGTCATTCCATCCATGAACTCCTTCTTGGTGAATTCGCACTGAGTGGCGGCGTGAAACTTCCACGCAACGACCAGCACGGTGATGCTGGCCGGGTCCAACGAGAGGTCGTCACAAAACTGCTGGATCCCGTCAATGCCGATCTTATTTTCATCCTGGGGATCTACCGGGAACCAAGAGCCGGGTTACTTTTCTCCGTTTCGGATGAAACAAAAGCACAACTATGTGACGCTTTCTACAGCAACGAGAGATAGCGATGCAGAGATTTACAAAAAGCTCAGCTTTGTTACGTCACGGCCGAAACCTCCGACCAACACAACGCAGCGACATCGATACGCAGTGAGACGTGAGACATAGACGATGTGGAAACTTTTCAACAAATAGAAATCTGAAGTTTGGCTGGAATTTGGGTTCAGCCCCAAAACGCCTTTAGCTGCAATAACAGCTGCAACTCATTTCCTGTCTGATTCCAATTTACGCAACTAGGAATAAGACATTTTTGCAAAAATCACTCCGGCTTAGTCAGACTGCAGGATAAACACGTCAATGCTCGATTCTTGCAGTTGGTTTGGACTTTGACTGGGCCATTCTAACACATGAATATGCTTTGACCTTTAACAAAGCTGCACAACATATCAAATTGCAACTGTGTTTCCCAATAATGCACTCGGCCAGTAGGATGGATTTGTCTTTTATGCCTACAAAGCTCAGATAGAAAGGCTGGGACATTATGATGATGGAAAATAAACTTCTCTTTATTGCAATATTGAACAATAATACAACAAGTGGATCATGGTAGAGGGTCTTCTTGTAACGTTCCGAGGCCCATAGAGGCCAGATTCGTGGAGTACGCGACTAATATTTGTTCGGGTTCTCCCACCTGAGCCGTGGATACCTGCAGCTCATCCAGAGTCATCGTAGGAATCTTGGATTTTTCTGTCGTTAATGGCAAGTGGCCACCCTACCAAGCGGACATGCCTCGGTAGCTTGACATTTACAACCAACGCCTACTTTAAGCTTCTCCTAAACGTTAACTGTGACCCGCCTGCTGTGTTCCTGGGTCTTCATTAAGCTGTTTGTGAACTAATTTTCTCAAACAAGCCTCTAAAATCTTCCCAGAGCAGCTGGAGCGACAACGAGGTTACAATAAATGACCTCTGACGGTAAAAACAGTAATGAAAGTTGATTGCAAATGCAAACCACAATCTACTGCTTTTTTTCTCTACCACATAATTATTCCCTCCTTTGTGTTGGTCCATCACATAAAATCCCAATAACATACGCTGACTGTTTGTGGTTATAATAGAAAAGTTTAATGGGTATAAATACTTTAAAATAACTGCGGTAACAGCATGCAGAGCAGGATGTGAGCAATCGAGCCTTACCTTTGTAACGATTGTAGAGCTGCTCCAGCTTTTTCCGGTCCACCGAGGTTTTCATGGATTCCTTACAGTAAAGCTCTGGATTCTGAAAATAGTTGTCCGTCGCAACTTCTAGTTTCCAGTCATTTTGCGTGAGGCAGTACACGGCCGTCTTCTCCCCAGCCTGTGTGAAGGACATGAACTGCCGTACCTTGTCCCTCTGTGAAGACTTCAGCTTATGCTGCGCAGACACGGGACAGGGGTGGTCAGAGACAAGCGGCATCAGACGGCGCAAAGCAGAAACCAGCGCACAGACACAGAGAGACACAAGAATGAAAACAAACTGCGAGACGCAAACATTAAAACACATCCAGGAGGCATGAAACCGCTCAGAAACCCATACAGTAACCCGGACAAACAGGCGTTTAACGGGATGGTAATTATACGCTGTGTGAGAGCAACACAGGCTCTTCTGAAGAGGGATGTTGTGGGGACTCAGAGCACATGCTGTACCCCTGAGGGCCCCGCAGATAACTACAGGCACAGACGTAACATGAGGATGGAAATAAGATGCCATCGCGAGGAGCCAGAGGTGCAACAAGTCTGGAGTGTAACGCAAGTGCTGTGCCGAAAATACTGAGAAATATAAAAATAAACAATTCAATCAAAACAGGCAAGGGAGCGCAGATTGCAGGAGACTTTAACTTTGAGTCTGCTCCAACCAATCATATACGAGTTAAGAATACGGAAACATAAAAGTGATACAATGCTAAATTATAGGCATCTATATGAGGCCCAGAAGCTTTCATAATACCTTAAGCAAAGCTGCACATGACTATCTTGTTTCCAAACACTATGGTTCAAAACCAAGTGAAAATTTTAGCATATCGTTGCCAGTTTAAAGTCCTTCTAATGGGATATTAAAAGTGCTGGAGAAAAGACTGGTTAGACACCAATGTTCTTCAGCTGCATGGACTATAGTATGCAGTAAAAACCATTGCCTTTTGTCCACCAATTGCTGTGCAATGTTTGACAGCTGGCGGAAGAAAAGACAACTAAATTTTTCCCATGCAGAACAACCCAAATCGGCTGTCACTCTTATAAAACACACAGTTAGAAAGCCATTAGCTGGCAAGCTGCTTTAGATACAAGCAGTTAGTCAGTTTTTGGTAAAAATCTTTAGGTTGTTACCCTGTTTTTTTGTTGTTTTTTTTTACATGAGGCTACCATATGGTGACAACAGTCCAATGAACTGAATTGTAGATTAAATCAGCTAGTTACTGATCATTTAGGTAATTAATCAAACTTAGTTTGGGAGCTTGGATGTGCAGATTATCTCTTATGTTTTCATTCCAAATGACAGATAAGCAAATGCGACTGGGCTTTGAACCTAAAGGCTGAACACAACTATGCATTTGAAGAAATATCCGCAGGGTGCATAAAATTGTACCATGCATTTTTCCCCGCCTTCTAATATTTCTAACTTTACATTATAAAGCAAACTAAGCAAAGGTAAAAATCTCGACCAGCTGCATCATCTGGACACTTCTCTGCAGAGCAGTATTTCCTGGAAGCGAAGACTAAAGGTTGAGTTCAACGAGCTGCTATTGACCCGCCTGACATTTTTACTGATTTCTGTCATTAATCCCGCGTGGATTGAGATTAATCCTCCGTTTGCCTTTTAAGACGAACCTGGTCATCTTTGGGAAACATTTGCTTTAGCTTTTGTCTACATCCCAGCTAGTAACTTGCACTGGCTAACGCTAGCTGAGTTAGCCAGAATGTATTGACAACAATCATGAGGATATAACCTCCGCACTAAAGTGTCAGTGCTGTTACGAAGAGGCCGAGATTTTAGTGAAACGACCCCGTCCGTGTTTGCGGTCCAGCGGTTGACCTGCTTTACAGCCGAAGTTACCAGACTGCCAAAAAGGGACGTGTGGCTAATGCTGCTAGCTGCTCTCAAAATATCAACTGACCTTCCCTGAAACAGCAGCGAAAACCATTAACTGAGCACTGTGAGCCTCACAAAACGCGACACATCATGCGCTTCGACATTATTCCGTCTGTCTTGATAGATAAGCCTTCGTGGCACAAAAGCAAGTGCCTGGGTTTGTGTTTATTTTGGTTACCTACCATTTTTACACCCGCTGTTTGACCAGTTTAGTAGCCCGTCTGTTGCTCCATGTGCGCATGCGCGAAGGAAGTAGCCGAGCAGAAAGCAGAGGTTTGCAGCATATGTTCTTGTGCAAGTTGCTTTATTTCGGGGGGCCAAATGAGGATCAAATGAGGATCAAATGAGGATCCTTTCAGATCTAGACTAAAAGGAAAAATAAAGCAGCTTGCGTGACAATTCACAAAAATATTCTAATATTTCTAATTCATTATTTAGTGTACTCCTCCTTGCTGTAAAACATAACTTACATAAAGAAACAACCTAAATGCTCACCCTGAATAGGGCTGTATAATAATATAGGTATTGCGATATATATCAATATTTTCTTTCCTAGAAAAAAAAAATCGATATTCATCTGCAAGTATCATAACATCCAACTGTCACCTTGCTCACTCATTGCTTGCTTTGCACCAGGTCATCAGGTTTAGAGTGATTCCTTCAGATGTTAAGTGTCAAGGTTTAAAAGGTATCAAACTATTCAGAGCAGGAACTTGGTTCACTTTATTTACTTTACAAATGCATGTAAGCTACAGTTTGT
>CAEGAF010155723.1:0-14163 GCA_903067075.1 Micropoecilia bifurca
AGAACCAGGCAGAACCAGGTGATCCACTGGGACAACAGCATCCATCCCATCTGCTCAGGTTCTGACGGTGGAGCTGAGGTCCAGTCTGGCTGAACCTGAACCTTTCAGCTGATTTTTCTCTGAGTGTCATTTAAAGAGACAGTAGCTGAACTTTCAGTTTGCTTTAAAACTACATTATTAAAGTGTTAATGCAGCTTTAGGCCCTTAACATGTTTTATATGTTATATATTCTCCAAAGCTCTGAATCACCTTCTGGCCTCTGGCTACTTTCTCATGGCTCACCCTCTATTTCCTCATTATTTTAACTTCCTCTTTAATTCTTCTGCATTTTAATGTGATTTTAGGAAACAGAGCAACACAGAGTGACTCCATCTAGAAAGAAAATCCAGTAGAACCAGTTAATGGATTTGCTAAGAACAAACTAATCAAAGACATGAGGAGAAACTGCTGGCAGAAGGAGGATCTGCTACTTTGTAACCTAATTCAAACACTGACAGGAGGGAAACCGACACCTGAACACAGCTCACAAGGTGGTGGCAGCATCATGCTGTGGAGGACACAAACATCCAGATTCTCTCTGTAGACATGTTGAAAAGCCTGATATTCCTCATCGTTCTGCACCAGGTTGTTGTTCTGTCACTTTAATCCCAGGAAAACAGACTGGAGTTTATGAAACTAATGTAATAAATCCAGGAAAAGGTTGGCAGCTTTTAAAAACGTTTATCATTTTATTCTGACTGAGTTTTCAGGGAATAAATCATGTTTATTTAGGGCAGGGGGGGCAAAAGGGGGTCCTGGAGGAATCAGGGGGCCCAGAGTGGGTTAGGGAACTGAACTAAGCTGGATGCCGGACCTGAAGGACTCACTCTGGGCCCCCTGATTCCACTTTGACCCCCTGATTCAGAGAATAACCAGCAGTTCCTGCTGTGTGTCGGTGGGCGGCGCTGTTGGATCCACAGAGCCTGTATTAATGGCTGGTTTTCAGCTAGAAAAACTGCGTCAGAGTCTCAGCGCTCAGTAAAACCCCCCCGTTTGGACTCCGGCTCTCTGTGCGGGTCGCACCGTGTGTGTGTGAGGTGTGTGTGTGTGTTTGTGGACCGTACTCTGAACCTGCAGGTCCATCTCCCTCATTTCCGTAAACCTGTCGCGCAGGTCCATGGGAAGCTGCTCGATCACTGCGGGAGGAGAAAAACAGGACGTTAACGGTCCGACCGCCAGATGCGGCCCCTCTGCCCCGCACTGAGCCCCCAAACCCCGCCGCCGCGCAGCAGCGGCCCCCTACTCACTCTCCAGGTAATCCTCCAGGTACAACATCCTGCTGCTTTTAACCTTTTAGTCGTTTTTATCGACAAAATTCGTCTTCCAAGATGGCGCCTCCAGCCGTGGACTGGCTCAGAAAAAAGACCCTAAAAATAGAAGCAGGGACGTATGACGTCAATTGCCTCCCGTCATCTGATTGGTTTGAAAACATTAAAGATGTTTGATTCGCGGGTTTTAGTGCTGTTGCATCATGGGAGCTGTAGTTTTCTCTCCATTTCATAATCTACCTAGAAATCCAGATTATTTTTCGTTGTTCGATGTATTTTAGATGAGGAATAAAATGTTTTTATGTTCCTGTTTTGATTCACAGCGACAGACTGAATCTGGTTCCTCAAAGCTTTAATGTTTCACAGTTTTTATTAACTTTACATGTTTCTTATTTTACTAATAACTGTATTATTTCTATAGTATAGTTTTATAATATAGTATATTTAATATTTGCTGTTCCTATTGTATTGTTACTACAATTATTACTATTATCATAACAAATTAAAAATTAAAAATAGTTTTATTGTTCCTAAAATAATTAAATAAACAGCTGTAGCCTACATGTATTTGTTGTTATTATATTTCTTAGCTTGGTCACTATTGTTGTCCTGCGACATTTAATTTTTCACTTCCTGTTGATGTTTTAACTGAAGGACAATTACCTGTCATAACTCAGATATGTTATCAGCCTGTTGGAGAACCTGAAGGTCCTCAGACTGAAGCTTGTCTGTCTGACATGCTAACAGCTCAGCAGATGATCAAACATCAGCTGTTCATTAAACCCTGAAAATATTCAAACCTGATTTTGGCTGAAATACTAACAGGTTCAATTAAAACACGACTTTAAACCGGATTAATGTGCAGAGATTTAAACCAGCTAATGGTTTCCATGGTGACATAATAATTCACATAATAACTGAGAAATCAGTTGGATCAGCGATTCTGTTTACAGTGAATGGGAATGGATGACATGTCCTCATAAAGATAGCAGCGGAAGTGGTGTGTGTGTGTGTGTGTGTGTATCTCTGTGTGTGTGTGTGTGTGTATTTCTGTGTGTATCTGTGTGTGTGTGTGTGTGTGTGTGTGTATCTCTGTGTGTATCTCTGTGTGTGTGTGTCTGTGTGTGTGTGTATCTCTGTGTGTGTGTGTGTGTGTGTGTGTGTGTGTATCTCTGTGTGTGTGTGTCCAGATGTAGTGGACACCCTGACTGTGGACCCAGCGCTGCTGCTGATTGTCATCGGGTTGCTGATGCTCCTCATCACCTTCCTCGGTTGCCTCGGGTCGCTGCGTAACGCCACCTGCCTGCTGAAGACGGTATTTATCATCTTGACTGTATTTTATCCAGAGTGACTGAGGGTCAGCAGAAAAAACCTTCAGAATCCAGTTGAAAGATTCTGTGTTGATGACTGAATCAACACAGATTCAGTCATCTGAGTCTCTATTCTCAAGGACCTTTTATCCAAAATTATTCTGGAGACAGAAATGAAAACCTTGGGTTGACCTGAATGTCACCAGTCCTTCTGTGGCTCCTAATGGAAAACCGTAGTGGGAGCCGCTAGCTAGAACGCTATAGCTGCACTAATCCAAAGCATCAGTCATAAACATTAGTTCCACTAATGTTAACATAAAATGCAACACATTATTTAGGGGAAGCTAAATTACGTTTTTAGCTCTTTGGTTGATCTAAGCTTTTTAAGTTAAGTTGACCTTTGACCTGACCAAAAACTCTTTTCGGCCTGATTACAATCAAACTAATAAAACTTCCAATTTTGTTCTTTTTTTGACATTTCTTTCAATTCTTAAACTAAAAACCTCCACCCATCTGCTCTCCAACTTCCATTTCTCCATTTTTTTTATTAACACCTTAACGACTTTTTATCCTCATCCTAACCACGTTCCTCTGTGAACCTTAACTTAATCTAATCCTAACCAACCCCCAACCCTGACCATTCTTTTTCTTTGGCTTGGCTTTCTCCTTTCATTTCTTCCTTCCACTTAACTTTCATGATTTTTCTGTTTGGGCCTTGCCCTGATGGAACATCTGCATTCACCAGAATATGTCTACCATATTCTGCACAGCACATACAGATCAGAAGGTGGTGTCCTGCGATACACCATCAACACCAAGCACTAAACATGAAGATAGGCCTGCTGCCCAGGATGGTTCTTGATCTCGAGTGTCGTCTCTTTGAAGGACCTGAGGGACTAAGATCCTAGTTAGTGAGTCTACAGGCTTAAAGAAAATTCACAAACCTAAACCTGGCCAGATCCTCGGTCGCCCATCTGTTGAGGCATCAGGTCGTCGCAAGACACAAAGTCTATCTGCGCCTACATCTGCATCCAACGATACAAAGACATACTTCACCATAACATGAACAACAAAACTTATTTTCCACTCTTATATCTTTCAATGTTTTTATTTTCTCTTATTATTTTTGTAAAAAAGGTGGAGGGGGAGGATTATTGTGTGAGTTTGTGTTGTTATATGTATAAATATACACATATACATGTATATAGAGTAACTTATTAATCTATTTTTTAATTTTTAATATTTTTGCATGATTTTTAAAAAAAAAAACATTTTTAAAAAATCCTGTTAAAAAAAGATACAGAAAAATAAGAATACTATTATTTATTAATTTTTTGTAAATAAATATTTATATGTGAACATCTTTATATATATTTAAAAAAATATAATAAAATAAAAAAAATTAAAATCTATATTTTTTAATAAATTAATTGTTAATGCATAATTTTCATTATTAATTTTTATCATTTATTTTTCATTATTATTTTTAATATTATTTCTTTAATCTAAGGAACCTTGACAACGGTAACCATGACGTTGGCTGACGTCAGAGGCGTTCTAACTACGGGGTTTCCCGGTGATTCCTCATTCCAGGGAGTTCAGTGGTGAACGGACAGTGCAGCATCTCGGCATTTCTCTTAACAAAGAGAACCAGCGGTCCTTTTAGGAACAAACACTCCAATTACTTTACTTTAATAACGTTTTTTAAGAAAAGACAGTTTTGTGAAGATTTTTCCCTTCTTATTTTTGCTTGTGATCGTCGGACCGTCGGGACTTGGCCGAATAGCCGTTTGGCTAACCACGTGGTGTGATTAGCTGTGATTATGGTTTGTTACACACTTGGTAGAACTTACTAAAATAACTTTTTTACTCTGTTATCGTCATTTTAAACATCTCTCAATTATTATTTTTTAATAAAATTACCCTGACTTTGCGAAAAACACAAGTTTTTTGATTAAAAATAGAAAATTAATTTTAATAATTGACATTTTAAAAAAATAGTAATACTTGTGTTTATAAACGTTTTAGGGCCTCCCTTTTAGTTTAACAAATCACCAAAATCACCTCCTAATTGATTACAGAACCAGACCTTGGGGTTGATCACCCTAAGGAGCCGCTGTTTGGTGAGGACTTCTGGTGATGACAAATGGCCGAAACGTCCTGCTAGTAGCCAACAGTCACCACTGATGATTTGGTTCGGAAATTCTTGATTATTTTTAGATACGACTTAGAACTGAAACAGGGTCCCTGATTTGTTTCTAACAACGCTATTAATCTAGTATAATACAAATTAGAAATTTTTGAAATAGATAATTTAATTCCCCCTAATTTAAAACGTGCTTTTTGAAAATTTGCTTATTTTTACTTGGTTTGAACCTACTGTTAATTTGGAACAGACCAAGAGATCCTGCAGGTTCGGTTCCTCTGGGTGCCGGGATGATCTTCTGGCTGCATGGTAGTTCCTGTTGTAGTTGTTCAAAACATACTTTTAAAGCTCTGTGATTTGTCTGTGTGAAAGTTAAATAGGGGCCTGTTGGTTGTACTTCCGTATTTTCCCTTTGTTTTTCTTTTAGTTCCTGGAAAACCTCCCTCTTGTTCTGGAGTAACCCCTCAGCACACCAGTGGCCACTTCCCTATCCGTTTCATTGGAACAAATCCTCTTGTATCTGATCAGTTGGGATTTCAATATCCCCTTGAAAGTGTGTTTTGGGTGAAAACTGTTGTGGTGTAAGAGTTGATGTGCATCCATGGGTTTGAAGTAAATTTTGCTGTCCAATCTGCCTGTTTTACAAAAAATTTCCCCTTTAAATGTTACCGTGTCTAAGAAAATGACTTGTTGTGCATCAATGGTGGTTTTGATTTTAATCGAAGTGTGGTGATTGTTCAGGATTTGTGTGAAATGTTCCAACTCCTCTCTACTGTGGTCCCAGAGGCCCCAGATATCATCAAGGTATCTGTAGAAGGCCTTTGGAAGCTTTGGACATTCTCATCCTTCTCCCATTTGGCCATGTAGATGTTAGCATATGATGGTGAAACGTTTCCCCATTGCTGTCCCTTTGATTTGCAAATACCACCTGTCATCGAATGAGAAATTTCTTTCCAAATTAATCTTCAGGAGCTCCAGGAGAATTTCCTCCGGTCTTGAAGGATCTGGGGACTCTTGGAAGCATCTTTAACTGCCTCCAGACCTTTCTCTGTCTCAATGTTGGTATATAGACTTTCGACGTCCATTGTGAAGAGGAGGGTTTTCTCAGTGACAATGTGTTCATTCATTTTTTGCAAAAAGTCCATGGTGTCTCTAATATAACTAGGATGTTTCTGTGAAAGAGGGTTCAAATAATGGCCCAGGAGTTGAGCTGAGCCATAAGATTGACTACTACAATCAGAAACAATCAGCCTTCCCTTTGGGATCTTAAATGGTTCTTGTCACAAAACGGTTTGGTGTTGACGGACAGGAACCACGAGGCCTTCGGCGTCTAGTCATACTTGCAACTTTATTCTTCATCACAGTTCCTCAAATCAGTAGATAGGAACACATTTGAACATTCCGAACGGAAAATCCCCTGAGAGCTGGATAACTCCTGCTGCGCCCAACCTACGGCGTGTCGTACATAAATAACTAAGCAGACAGGTGAAACCAATAATCAATTAGCGGACCAATGAAAAACCCAACTATAACCTAAACTAAACACTTAAACCCCAGAAATAAACCCAAACAAGACGGAGAACACAAAAATCCACACTCAAAAACTCAACATATGACAGTTCTGCCCACTCCGAAGGTTCCTTGTGAGTCTTGGGAAGCAGGTAGAAATACCTGGGTCTGGGTCCGAACCCAACAAAAACATTAGCTGTTTGTGGTTGATGTGTTTTTGTTCTTTCAAAGTCTTGAGAAGTTGTCGAATCATAATTTGTGTCTCTGGATAGATCGGTGTTTTCTATGGTTTATAGTACTCACTGTCCTTCAGTTGTCTGAAAGATAGTGTTTGACATTATGGACAGGCATAGTCCACCCTGTCCATAATGACTATAATGGAGCCCTTATTCGCCGGTTTCATGACAATCGAGTTCATTTTTTGCAGTTCCTCCAAAGCTTCCATTTCCCCTGGAGTAAGATTGTTTTTTTCTTCTTCCACCAGGATGTTTTTAGTTATGATTTTGTCCTGTTCAATAAGTTCCAGAATCAGAGGGTGAATTTGGTGTGGTGGTTCCCAACTGGAAGGAGGCAAAAATGGGGGAGGTTGATCATTACTTTTATCATTTTGGGAAAAATACGCCAATTTTAGTCTCCGATGATAACGTTGGATCTGATTGTTAACTTGTTCTCTTAAGTTTGGTACCTTAGTGGTAGTTGGAATGAATGTGAGGCCTTTTGATAGCAGTTGCACATGATCTTTTTCCAAATGGAGTGTAGAAGACGAGTTGAGAAATCCATTCTTTGTATCAAGTGCACTTGTTTGTGTCTCGAGGTTGGACACATGCAACATCCAGTTGGTTTGATGCATCCAGTTTAAAGCCCTGCACCAGTGGTCCAGAATGTTCTGCGCTGTGGGAGATGTCCAGTGAATTCTGTCCTGTGTTGTATGAAGGTGTGTTTTTGGGATTGCCGGGATAATGTGATGTTTCAGTTCTTGGGAGACTTTCTTACTCATTTCATTAATCTTCTTCAAATTTTGTTTCTGTATAAAATTGAATCCATCTGAATAATTCAAGAGGGGAGTGTAGGAAAGGTGTCCTGTGTTGTTCAAAAGAGTGGTAAAAACCGAACGTAGTTTTTGTGAATTCATCTGATTTACTGTTGTTTATGCTGAATGAGAGTAAGACTTTTTTAGTTTCGTTACATGTTTTGGTTTTTCTGAGAATATGGTGAGCATGTAGGCGTTGAGCTCCTGGGTAACAGTCCACTTGAATGTTCGAATTAGTGGCTACAGGTAATCTTTGAATATTTGAATCCCCCATAATTATTATGGGTTTTCTCCACTATTAAATGCCAATTTTTCATTTGATCCCCTTGATGATTGTGAGTAGTTGTCAAGGCTTCAGTCTCCCTTTTCTGTGGTTTCAGTGAGACTTTCAACACCTCTTCAAGAGTCAGTGGTTTTAGTATAACCAATTCACTTTGTGAATTCTGTGAATCCAAACTAAGTTCGGATCCACTTTGAATTGAGTGAATCGTATCTGGCTCCATCCGTGTATTTTGTTTGCAGTTGCAGGATTCCGGGACAATTTGATCCATCCCAACTGTCCCATCCCCACTTTGTTGGGAGTAGAATCCTGTCCCATGCATGTACTCTGTGTTCCCCTTTTCATTTCCTGTGTTCTGTGTTGTGATTGTGTTTCAGATGTTTCTACAGAAGTCAATGTTTGTTTAAAATGCATTTCCATAACCCTCTTTTGAGCTGTCATCAAGTTGATCTGTTTGATTCCTTTTATTTCTTTTTGTGCTTTTCTGGTTGCCCCATTCAGGATACCCTGCAATTGTTTCTTTGGTATTTTCCTAAGTTCCATCAACTTAGGGAAAGTTTAATATTTGACAGTATAATTTACATTATAATTTACAGATTCTATACGCCCCTTAAATATGGTTAAAATATCTGCCTGAACAATTCAGTTTTGAAGTTATAAATGTTGTTTTTGGTGCATTTACAGGAAAAGAGGGAGAAAGCCTGCCCTCTCATGTTATTTTTGAGTACTGCAGAGTAGAAGGTTTTGTTCAAAACAAAACTTGTTGAGACGGTAGAGATAGACACTGTTGGTATCCGTTGTTGTAAACTACTGTTGAAATCTTTCATGTATGGTCGCATTGCCGGTATGTATTAAGTTTGTAACTTTGTAACATTGTTTCTGCCCAGCAACAGGCTCTAATGTGTTATTTTAAGAGTATTTTATGTTAATTAGATGCGAGTTTATCGTGAGGTTGTCGGATGCGTAGTTGGTAGTCTAGATGTACGCATATAGATGTGATGTTCGGTAGAAATCGAATGTAGTGCATTTTATGTTGTATATGATCACGTATTGATTGTGTTTTTTGTCTTGATTTCAGTTTTACCCTTTTAAGTGTCATTAAACCTGCTGATAACGTCCTTCGGTCTTCAGAGTCGTGACATGAGGAAGGTGTTGAGCCTTTGCATTAAGTCATGCACCAGTAACGGCACAAATTCAGTTGATAACCAAAACAGATCAAATGGAAGTTTTATAAACATTTGCTTTAGAACTTATCTGAAAAAATGTATTTACTTAGTTAGACACAGTTAGTAAAAGGACTAAAATTTGAAGCTTTGCTAATAGAGCATCAGCAGAACTGAAAACTAGGAGTTAGTGAGAGCAGCAGGAGAGCATCGCCTAGCGGAACGTTGCTGGTAGTTGGTTTCCTGATTATTTCCTGTTGGTTTCTGGTTTGTTTCCTGTTGATTTCCTGTTGGTTTCCTGTTGGATTCTGGTTTGTTTTCTGTTTCTTGTTTGTTTCTGGTTTGTTTCCTGTTGGTTCACTGTTGGTTTCCTGTTTCTTTCCCCTTGGTTTCTTGTTTGTTTCTTGTTTCTTTCCTGTTGGTTTCTTGTTTCTTTCCTGTTTGTTTCCTGTTGATTTCCTGTTTCTTGTTGGTTTCTTGTTTATTTCCTGTTTGTTTCTGGTTTGTTTCTGGTTTGTTTACTGTTTGTTTCTTGTTGGTTTCGTGTTTGTTTCTTGTTTGTTTCCTGTTTATTTCTTGTTGGTTTCCTTTTGTTTCTGGTTTGTTTCCTGTTTATTTCCTGTTGGTTTCCTGTTGATGTATCTCCTCTCTGCTTCCTCCTGCAGTTCCTGTCCATCCTGGCTGTGGTTCTGGTCCTGCAAGTCGCTGCTGGAGCTGTGACTTATGTTTTTACCGACCTGGTAACAGAACAATGTGAGCAGAACGCAGAACGTCAGAGATCCGGAACTGTGATGCTGTCCAGGTGATGGAGAGGACGGAGACGCTGATGATGAAGGCCATCGTCCGCTACAGGGAGGACCGGGACCTGGAGAACGCCATCGACTTTGTCCAGAAGAAGGTGAGCTGGATGACCAGAGCAGCTGTGAGTGGATTTAATGGAGATCTGCTGTGATCCAGCTCCAGTGCTGCGGCGTGGAAAACTACAAGGACTGGTCCCAGAACGTCTACTTCCAGTGTTCTGAGACCAACCCCAGCCTGGAGGTCTGCGGCGTCCCCTTCTCCTGCTGCGTCCACCTGCAGAACCAGGTCAGACCCGCCGGACCCCGTCTGTGGGAAATGCTGCCCCCCTGTGTCTGGAGGCTGCACTGCAGGCAGAGAGGATCCGAACATTTCCTTGATCGATTTATCCGTTAAACAACTCATATAATCATGTCAAGGTTGTAACTTTCAGTTTAATCGGCAAATAACAAAATGGTAAAATAAATAAATAAACCAGGTCTTCTTGCACTGTTTTGTGTTGTTTAATCGCCAAAACAATTTATCTGTTTCCAGCTGTTGTCACTTAAGCCTGACAATTAAAAGTTAGTCACCAAACACAGGCTTCCAACACGTTGTGTGTATTTATGATTTTTCATTGCTGATATCAGAGGATGGAAGCTGCTGATAGCAGGACACAAACAATTAAGAATTACTGAAAGGTTATAATGTAAAATATGACAGATTTTCGTTGGCTCAATCAAACGATCACACATAACAGTCGTTGAGAATCGGACATTTCCAGACCTGTTCCTCGTTCAATGCTCTTTGGAGGGGAACAGATTATTTCAGGCAGCTAAAATATACGGTTCCCCCCTCATAACTTTGACAAATAGAGAGCAATGAAAAATCCTAAATACACACAACGTGTTGGAAACCTGTTTGGTGACTGACTTTTAATCATCATGGACTTTAAAACATTTAGTTAGTTTCTGATTGAACTGAAAGTTCCAACCTTTGATTATTTGAGTTGTTTTACCGATGAATCCATCAGATCTGATCCTCTCTGCCTGCACTGCTCCCTCCTGACACAGGGGGGCAGCATTTCACAGGGAACAGCTCGACTTTCTGTTTCCAACATGGTCACCAAACTAAACAAGACTTTAGACCCGTTTAGCGTCACTATGACTACAAACACTGTTTGACTACAGATTTGGTCTGGATGTTTAGTCCCTACAGCTAATCTACCTTATTAATATTTTAATATTTCTTTAGAAAACTGAATCTGTCCTAAAACAACATAAATAACTGGATGCTGACAGAAGCTGTTCCAGTTGAGCAACATCTCTGGACGCTGTGTGGAAATAACTAGATTTTTATTATTTTAATTGTTTTTATTTACCGTAAACGTCTGAGAAATAAAACTCACAAAATGAAACTTTTACAGGTATGAAACGTAGCGTCGATGCGCATCATCACAAGGTCTGCTGGATTTAACGCGGGTCGGTTCTGGTTTAAGGCTCAGAGTCCAAACCTGGACGGAAAACCAGAATAAAACGGCAACATGGAGGAAGTAAAACACCATGGAGGGTTATGATGTCAAAACGCGATAAGTTGTATAATGATAATTATCTTGTTTAAACGTGACATGTCCAGCAGGTGGCGGTAGTGAGCTGCTAGTTCAGGCATAAAGAAGGTGAAGAAGAGTTGGTTTAGTTTTCCTCCATCTAGACATGGAGAAACTGAAGCTGCTCCGCATTGAAGACCAACATTTATGTTAAAAACCGGATGAAACCAATGAGCTGATGTCGTTTTTTCACAGCGCCCCCTGCTGGAGGCTGTGAAGCAGCAGTGGATTCAGCCTCTGACCTCTGACCTCTGCCTCTCCTCCCTGCAGTCGGTGCTGAACACCATGTGTGGCTACGGGACGCAGCAGCAGCAGGAAGCGGCGGCTCAGCAGCTCGTCTTCACGGCCGGCTGCCTGCGGCGGATCGTCCTGTGGGCCCAGAGGAACCTGCTGCTGGTGGCCGGACTGACGGCCGGCCTGCTGCTGCTGGAGGTAGGGACGGCGACCTATGACCTCCCGCTGACCTCCGGCCGACCTCCGACCTCTCCTCCAGGTGTGCCTGATGGCTCTGGCCGCGGTGCAGGCGGCCTGGATCCACCGGGTCAGACGGAGGCAGAAGGTCAGCGAAGGTCGCAGGGCGGAGAGGAAGGAGAGACTCTGGTTTCCTGCCTTCGCCGATTTCACTGAGGAATGAAGACGACGATGATGATGAGCTTCGTCTCAGCAGAACCGAACGGAACCAGGATGTTTCTGAGGTTCCTCCTCAGAGCGTCAGGACAGTGTGACCTTTGACCTGTCGGGGTTCCGGTCTCCTTCAGGCTGTTTCCTCTCTAATCTTCTGCTGTAATCTGAGGCGGATTAGCAGCAGGATCACCTGCGGCGGCAGCTTGTTCCTGCTGGAGGCGGAGCTACACTCACCTTATTGGATTCATGACCTCAGGGTCAACCGGTGTGTGTGTGTGTGTGTGTGTGTGTGTGTGTGTGTGTGTGTACACAGGATGCATGATGGGAAACCTCGTGTCTCATTGATCCTGTATTTTATACAAGCCCATCGCCATGGAAACGGTTAAGGCCTTCTGCTGGAGTTTATCAGAGAAACAAACAATAATACTTGGTTCAAATCTGAAAAGTGTGGAGTGTCTCCATAAACACTCACATCTGTTCTGGTTCCGTAAATATATTAAATTGTTACATTTCTGTAATAAAATGTTTTGGTCTCAGATGAACAGAAAAACTTTTTATTTCAGGTTTTATTTGGCTGATAAGAGAAATGAGAAGAAAATATGGAGAAGTTAAAACCTGAAGGTCAAAACGAACCAACATGAACATCGTCCATCGTGTTCATGACACCAAAACATCCTAGACAAAACCCGCCTCCAGGTTCTTTCTGTCTGAGCGAGACAAACTTTAACTTTATGGTCGGGAATAGAAAATAGAAAGAGAAACTGGAGTTTAGTGCTGAGATAATTAAACTGTTAAGGCTTTAAGCAACATTTATAATCACAGATATAAAAACATAGATGTGACTCCTGACAGTTGGCAGAGGAGCGTAGAGGTCAGAGGTCACGTTAAGGCGGGTCAGAGTCCGCTGTGTTCTGGCCTTGGAAACGAATCGCTCTGAATCATCTGAGGACCGAAGAACCAACTCTGGTTCTGATCCGAGTCCCGATGAACAGAGTCAGGTTCCCAGAATCCTTCATCTCAACAGGAGGAGCCGCTAAAACACGAGGAAGAGGAGCGGCGCGACGAAGAGCACTTGGACTTATTCATTACCTTTGACCCCTGACCGGGGCCAGCGCCACCATCCAATCAGATCGCTCCGTTCTGCCACCACACGCATCCCCATCAGAACTCTGGGTCCAGTCAAAGGTCAAGGTTTGAATCCCAAATTGGATCCCTGCAGGTTCTGGATCCGGTCGGTTCTGGATCCCTGCAGGTTCTGGATCCGGTTGGTTCTGGAGAACCAGGCTTCAGATCCTCCCGGCTTCAGAATCGATCATCGTTTTTTCTCAGCCACATAAACAAAACAGATCCATCTGCATGCAGGGATTCTGACAGGGTCTGATCCGGTTCCGGTGTTGACCCAACCTGCAGCCAACCAGTAGGATGAGGTGGATCGTTTCGGTCTGAGCGACCTTTGACCCCGTCTGGAGCTAAACCTCCTGTAGAACCGGCAGAACGGAGAGTCCAGCTGCAGTTCTTCTCCGGTCCTGGTCCCGGTGGTCTGAGCAGCGCTGCCTGACCCGGTTCTGGTCCATCACACCTGGCAGATGTTGTAGTAGACGGTGTGGGCCTGGCGGGGGCCTGGCGGGTCGCCAGGCGGGTGGGAGTGGAGCTCCGTCATGGGAACGCTGATGCTGTAGGAGTTGCTGTGGCGGTTCTGGGTTCCGTACGACGGAACCGCCTGCAGGGAAACAGAACCGGTCAGAACTCAGAAGAACCACATTCCTGATGATTCCTGTTTTCCATATATTCAGCTGAGAAAACTAAACCTGTTGCCCCCGACGATACATGAAGGAACGTCGGACCGCGGGAATTTTTATGACTAGAACTTTGATGAACCTCGAAACAAACTGAACAAACTGAACAGAGCTGGTGATCCGGGTCCATGTCAGAAAAACCGACCCGGATGACCAAGATGGACCCAACCAGGATGGACCCAACCAGGATGGACCCGACCCGGTCAGTAAAAAGTTCTGGTCCTGCTTTAGGTCTCCTGGCTGATGCTAATAAATCCTTCGGCTGTTTTTTACCTTTCCTGTTTCGCTCAGAGGAAAATCCTTCCTGCACAGGTGAGCGATGATGCCGGCAGCCAGAGCGTCGCCCAGGACGTTGATCATGGTGCGAAACCTGTCGCTGTGGGCCAGAAGGGGGCGCAGTCACAAGGGGGCGCAGTCACAAGGGGGCGCCGTCACAAGGGGGCGCCGTCACAAGGGGGCGCCGTCACAAGGGGCGCAGTCACAAGGGGGCACAGTCACAAAGGGGCGCAGTCACAAGGGGGCGCCGTCACAAGGGGCACAGTCACAAGGGGGCACAGTCACAAGGGGGCGCCGTCACAAGGGGGCGCCGTCACAAGGGGGCACAGTCACAAGGGG